>PVKA01012437.1:15039-57872 GCA_004027165.1 Ctenomys sociabilis
AAAAGACAAGGAAGTCTGATATTTGTTTTATTGAATCATGACTGAAAAAAAGAAAGGGAATAATACTCTTTTTTTGTAGTGAACTGGTCAAACTAGTTGTCTTTAAAGTGATTCTTTACTATGCCAGTCAAATTTCACTTTGCTCATCATCAACAAGGTTCTTTTTTTTTTTTTTTTTTTTTTTGCGGTACGAGATTAAACTCAGGACCTTGTGCTAACCAGGTAAGCGCTTATTCTACTGAGCTATCTCCACGGCCCAGTACATCATATCATTTCTAAAGAAAAGATTTTTATCAATCTGGTGATCATATTTCATTTTGGATATCAGCCTGCTTTGTCATCACTATCTTCATTGTCACTTTTCTCAGAATTTTCTGTGATGATATGTAAATTTTTTTTTAGAAACCATGTTTCAAGCTGAGTGGTGGCGCATGCCTGTAATCCTAGCACTCGGGAGGCTGAGGCAGGAGGATTGCTGTGAGTTCAAGACCAGCCTGAGCTACAAAGTGAGCTTAAGGCCAGTCTGAACCACATAGTGAGACTCTGTCCCAAAAAGACAAAAAAAAAAAAAAAAAAGGAACCATATTTCAATCAATGATTAGTTTTCTATACTGCAATGTAACTTGGCTAATTCTGGCATTTAAATTTAGGAAGACAAAGAAGAAACCAGTAGCGTTTAACTATGTTAAATCCTCACACAAGGCAATCTGTCTTAAATTTGTATAATTCTACAATGTTTTTCTGTCCACTTTTCACATTTCCACTCCAAATACCATTTCTACGTCCTTAGTCTATTTCTAGGAGTAGCTAATGAATGAATGGAGATATTGTTAGGTCTCCTAGGAAATGCTAAGCATTTCATTTTAAGACATTTATGCCAAGTAGTATGAAGTTAATACTAATCCACAGTATAGATTAGTTCACATATTTTAACCTGTCTATAGATATTTTTAACTCGTGTTCCTAACCATGAATTTTTTATCTTACAATTTTTGTAAAAAAATAATTTATATTTAAAAAGTTTCAGGATGAGAGTAAAACTCTTGTCTGCAGAAGGCCTTTGGCTCAACCCCCAATACTGGGGAAAAATAAGAATAAAATGTTTTATTGTAATTATCTGCTTGAAAGCTAGATTTGCAGCACTGGGCCCACATTCCTGTGTGGAAGTCCATCTGGCTGGAACGGAATGGCAGCTATCCATTTTCAGGGCTGTGCACTGCAGGGGGCCGTGCACCCCTTTGTATCACTCCTTTCCTGCTGGCTCCCTGCAATCTTTATGTGACATTGAATATTCTATGTTTCATTAAGCATTAAATACTTGACCTCCACCCTATTTTAAAATGTATTACCTTTTAATAAGACCCTCTCTTTTCTTTGGTGGACCTAGGGATTGCACCCAGGGCCTTGGGCATATGAGCAAATACTCTGGCCCTCCCCCGCATAAGACTTTTATCTTTAAATCTAGACACTGCCTAACTTCATTTCTAATGGTTTAACCCTCTAAAATAACAAGAAGTTTTCTAAAATGAAACTTTATAATTCCTTCATTTCAATTTCAGGCACTCTTGAGACTTGAGAGATAGGAATAGCAGTTCTGCACCCTAGGTTAGAGTCCTTCTGATATTAAAGTGGAGAACAAATTAACATCATTTGTAAATTCTTGCTTGAAAAGTTAAAGTGTTTGATAATAACTAAGTAAATTTCAGATAGTAACTCTAACTGAACCAGTTTGATAGATTTCCTGTTCTCCCTAGGCAATTCCATTTCTCATCCTTTATCAGAGCATGTTGGAGAAAGGTTAAAACAGTAGAAACATCCTATTTACAACTGATAAGAGAGTGAGTTAAACTGAGGTTAAGTACTTGGGGATTTGTGTAACTCTTCTCCTTTCTTTGTAATGTATGTTACTGGGAACAGAGTTGAGTTTACAAAAGTTTACAGGTATTCTCTAAGAACACTCCCGTAGTCATAAAATATGATGATAAACTGAATCATAATAAAACCAGTAGATGAGGTTGATATTTAAAAAGTGAGTTTTGGGTGTGTATTTTACAAAATCAAGAACATTTAATCATTGTCTAATTTGTGTTATACAAATCTAGATTTCTATGTGAAATGTACTTATATTGGTTTTCTTTTATTGTAATGAAGTACATTAAGTTTACTATTTTGCAAAGAAAGGCTGTTTATTTCATTCATAGTTCTGGAAGTTCAAGGCAGGATGTTGACTTTGGCTCAGACTAATGAAGGACCTTTTGGCTGTATCACATGGTGAATGGCATTATGATAGGAGCATGTGCGGAATGGGAGATAATAAAAGATTACGAACTCAAGGAGCAATCCAGGATCAGGCTCCTCCTTTTTTATAGCAACCTGCTCTCATAAGATCTGCTTTAATCATTTCCAAGGGGCGTGCCCCCAGTGACCTAACTTACGCTTACACTTCTTAACTTGAAGAGGTAGTGACCTCTTCAAAGTGCAACCACCACTCAACATACAGCACTGGAAACCATGCTTCCAATGCATAACCTTTGGGGGGGGCACACTCCATTTCCAAAGCATAGCATACAAATATGATGATATTAAGAATTTATTAGGTAGGCTTACAGATTCAAAGTGGAAGAATTCCAGTAGCCACCTCTGGGATCAGATCTGGAAGAATGCAAAATGACCATCACTGCTGGGACCTAGAAGATTCATTCAAAGGTCAAAGGCCTTGAGCTCACTCCAAGGTCTGAGGTAAGTCAGTGGAGGGAAAGCCAAAAGGTCTGCACTGGAAGGCAGCGTGGGGAGCCTGAAGGCCCAAGACAGATGTCTCAAAGGCAATTGCAAAGACCAGAGCACCTTCAAAGAGGGAAGAAAAAAATAAATAAATAAAAGGAGGTCCTGAGTTTGATTTTTTTAAAGAATACAAAATGCTAAAAAAAAAAAAAAAGAAACAATACAAAATTTAATTAAAGTAATAGGAATTTGACAATGGTTGTTGTATTGCATATTGTTACCTCCAAATTAGTTTAGGTTACTAGATATAAACCTGAAAAAAATGGTTTAAAAAATTATAAGAAATTAAAAAGGAGAAAAATGAATAAATAAATTTAAGCATTAACTGCTGTTTTCATTAAACCAGCAGAAATCAGCAGTACAGTTATCCAGACTATCCTGCATATATACATAAATATACCTTCTTCTCTTGCTTTGTCCTTTTCCTCTTCCCAGTTTTTCCTTCCATCATTTCTCTTTCACAGTATCTTACTCTTTCAAGTTCTTACACTAGCAAGACAATAGGATATTTGCACATGTAGGACTGATTTATTTTACTTACCAATACAGTCTCCAGTTGCATCCATTTACCTTTAAAAGCCTCAAATTTATCTTTTTTATAGCTGAGTAATACTCTATTGTGTAAAAATACCACATCTTTTTTATCCATTCCTCAGTTGATGGGCATTTGTTTCCAAGATATAACCATGAAAAATTGCACTGCTATAAACATAAGTGCACAAATATCTCTGTGGTATAATATTTTCAGTTCTTTTGGAAAACTACCTAGGAAGGGAATAGCTGGCTGGAATAGGATCTCCAATCCTAGCTTTTTGAGGAGTCTCCATACTGATTTCCATAATGGTTGTACCAGCCTGCACTCCCACCAACAGTGGAGAAGGGTTTTTTGCCCCAGAGCCTCTCTAGCACTTGTTATTGGTTGACTTTTTTTGGTGGGGCAGAACTGGGGATTGAACTTAGTTGGTTGACTTCTTGATGGCAGTCATTCTTTCTGGAATAAGATGGAATCTCAGTGTTATTTATAGTTGCATCTCTTCAGTAACCAGTGATGATGAATTTTTTTTTCATATATTTATTTGCTATTTGTATTTCTTGATTTGTGAAGTGTGTATTCATCTTAGATGCCCATTTTTAAAAGGATTGGGTTTTTGGAGGCCTGTTTTTTTTTTTTTTTTTTTTTTAATTCTTTTTTTGTTGTTGTATTTAGTACAGGATCTATAGTGTCTCACTATACAGATCAGACTCATAGTGATCCTCCTGTTTTCAGCCTCCCAAGAGCTGGGATTACAGGCGTGCACCTCCATACCCAATCTCAGTAGCTGTCTCAGCACACCCCGGGGGCAGGGCTAGCACAGCATACCAAGGATTAAACCCCAGTCCCTGCATCTGCCTAAACAGGCTCTTTAACCCACTGAGCTATCAGGCAGGCCCTTTAATTTAATTTAATTTAATTATAGATAGAAGTCCTTAGTCTGAGGACAGTCAGCTATAATTTTTCCCCAATTCACAGATTTTCTTTTCATTATATTGGGGATTTATTTTGAGGTGCAGAAACTTCAAAACCATAAGATCACAGCTGTTGATTCTTTGAAGTATTTCCTGAGCAATTTGGCTTTGTTCACAAAGTCTCCCATATGCCTTTGAGATTTCTAACTATGTTCTTTTTAAGATTTAGTGTCTCACCTTTAATATTCAAATCCTTGATCCATTTTGACTGTAATTTTGTCCATGGCCATAGACATGGGTTTGATTTTAGCCTTTGGCACGTGGAAAGTCAGTTTTTCCAGCACCATTTATTAAAGAGGCTATCTTTCTTCCAGTAGATATATTTGACCCCTTTGTCAAAGATAAGGTAGCTGAGTGTGTTTGTAGCTGTGTCTACATTTTGCAATCTGTTCCATTGATCCTCACGTCTGTTTTTGTTTTCGCCAGTACCGTGCTGATTTTATCACAGTAGCTTTGTAGTATAATTTCAAGTCAAGGACTGTGATGCCTCTTGCTTTCCTTTGTTTTTTTAGGATTGCTTTTGATGTTCTAGGCCACTTCTGGTTCCAGATGAACTTTAGGAATGTTTTCTCTAGATCTGTGAGGTATATTAATGATATTTTAATTGGGATTGCCTTGAATCTGTATAACAATTTTGGGAGTCTGGTCATCTCACACCGTTGGTTCTTCCTATCCAGTAGCTAGGAATATATTTCCATTTTATGAAATCTTCTTCAGTCTCTTTTATCAGAGTACTGTAATTTTCACTATATAAATCTTTTACTTCCTTTGTGAGACTGATTCTTAAGTATTTCATTTTGGGGGGTGTTTTATTTGTGTATAGAAATGCTATTGTTTTTTTTTTTGTTTTGTCTTTTTTGAGACAGGGTCTCACTATGCAGTTCAGGCTGGCCTTAAGCTCACTTTGTAGCTCAGGCTGGTCTCGAACTCACAACAATCCTCCTGCCTCAGCCTCTGGAGTGCTAGGATTACAGGCCTGCGCCACCACACCCGGCTCAATGCTATTGATTTTTGAGTGTTGACTTTGTATCTTGATATGCTACTGGGTTTTAGTTATAAATCTCTTGGAATTTTTGAGTTCTTCTATGTAGAATGTCATCTGCAAATAATGGTAATTTCATTTTTTCCTTTCTAATCATTCCTTTTATTTTTCTTTCTTTTCTAATTCCCCTGGCTAATGTTTCCAGAACTATAATGAATAGTAGTAGTGACAGTGAACATCCTTGTCTTGGTCCCGATTTTATTTTTATTTATTTATTTATTTATTGTGGTATCAGGGATTGAACTCAGGACCTGCACTTGCCAGGCAGGCACTAATTCTACTGAGCTATCTCCCCAGCCTGTGTTCCTGATTGTAAAGCAAAGGCTTTCAGTTTGTGTCTGTTTAGTGTGATGTTGGCTGTTAGTTATAAATGGTTTTTATCAGGTTGAGGTAAAGACCATCTATTCCAATTTTATGTAGGGTTTTTTTTGTTGTTGTTTTTTATTTTTTATTTATTTATTTATTTTTTAATTTTAGGGAAGGGTCTATAGGGTGTTCAGGCTTTCACTACTAGATTGGGCTTGTAGTGATCCATCTGTTTACAGCCTGCCAAGAGCTGGGATTACAGGCATGCTCTACCACGCCAAGTCTCAATTGCCATCTTAGCACACTTTGGGGGTGGGGTCGGCATGGCAGGCCTGGGGATTCAACCCCAGCCCCCCTCCCCTGTGCCTGCTTGCAGGTGCTTTAATCCACTGAACTATTTGGCCTACCTTTATGTAAGGTATTTGTCATGAATGAATGTACTTTGTCAAAACTTTTTTTTTTCATCTATTGAGTTGATCATGTGATTTTTTTTCTTTGGCTCCATTGATGTAGTGTATTTCATTTATGGATTTGCATAGGTTGAACCAGCTCTGCATTCTTGGAATGAATCCCACTTGATCATGATGTATAATCGTCTTGATGATTTGCTGCATTTTGTTTACTAGTATTTTTTGAGGATTTTTGTGTTATGTTCATTAGGGAGATTGACCTGTAGTTCACGTGTTTGGTTGGTTTCGATATCAGAGTAATATTTGCTTACAAGAATGAGTTTGGGAGAACTGCTTCCGTTTTTATTTGATTAAAGAATTTGAGAGGATTTGGCATTAAATCCTCTCTAAATTTCTTATACAATTAAACTGTGAATCCATCAAAACCTTGGCTTTTCTTTGTTGGTTTTTTTTGTTGTTGTTACATTTTCAATTTCATTCACTGATAATTGGATTTTTATATTTTCTTCATTCAGCTTTGGTAGTTCATGTGTATCTAGGAATCTGTCTATTTCTTTTGCCATCCTGTGAAAGCAAGATTTTAGAAGTAGATGTTGATGATCTTCTGAATTTCTATAGGATTTGCATTTGTAGTGATTTCACCCTTTTAATTCCTTACTGCATGAATTTGAATTTTTTCTTTTGATAAGGTTGGCTAGGGGCCGGGTGTGGTGGCACAAGCCTGTAATCCCAGCACTTGGGAGGCGGAGGCAGGAGGATTGTTGTGAGTTCAAGACCAGCTTGAGCTACGCAAGTGAGCTTAAGGCCATCCTGAACTGCATAGTGAGACCCTGTCTCAAAAAGACATTAAAAAAAAAAGGTTGGCTAGGAGTTTCAATTGTATTTATTCTTTCAAAGAACAAATTCTATATTCATTAATTCTTTGGATTGTTTTCTTCATCTCCATTGCATTTATTTCTGCTCTAATATTTATAATTTCATGGCTTCTTTGAGCTTTGGGCTTGATTTGCTCTTTTTCTAGGAGTTTGAGGTACAGCATAAGATTGTTTATTTGGGCTCATTCTGTTTTCCTGTCGGGAGAATTTACTAGTATAAATTAACCTCTTAAGACAGTTTTCATTGCATCCCACAAGTTCTGGTGAGTTGTATCTGTATTTTCATTCAGTTGTATGTATTGTTTAGTTTCTACTTTATTTTCATCAGTGACCCATTGATTTTTTTCAGGAGGATGTTAATTTCTATGTATTTATGGAGTTTTTGCTGTTTCTTTTGTCAGTAATTTCCATTGTCATTGAACTATGGTCAGATAATATGTGTGGGATAGTTTCAATTCCTTTGCATTTACTTAAGCATATTCTGTGTGCTAATATATGGTGTATTTTGGCGAATGTCCCATGTGCAGCTGAGAATGTGTATTCTGAAGTTGCTGAGTGAAACACTCTGTAAACCTCCACTAAGTCTATTTCTTCACAAGTTTGTTTTAGTTCTGTTATTTCTTTGCCAATTTTTTGCTTAGTTGATCTATCTCTTTGTGTCTAGGGGTGTTAAAGTCCCCCAGTACAATTGTGTTATTGTTCATTTGATTTTTTTACATCTGTTACAATTTGTATTATATAGTTGGGTGCTCCTACATTGGAGATTATATATATATATAATATACATCCAATGTATATATAGTTGTTATCTCTTCCTCTTGCAGCATTCCCAAAACAAGTATGTAGTGACTTTATCTCTTCTAATCACTCTTGGTTTGAAGTTGATATTGTCAGCAACCAGAGTAGCTACCCCTGCGTTTTTCTGGGTTCCTGACTCATAAAGTATTGCTTTCCATCCTTTGACTTTCAGTCTGTTAATTTCTTTTTAATTTGAGTGTGTTTCTTGTATATAGCATATTGTTGGATTTATTTCTTTACCCACTTTGCCAGTCTGCTTCTTTTGATTGGAGAATTGAGCTATTTACATTGGTTATTACTGATATGTTTTGGCTTATCTTTGTGATGTTATTTTCCTACTGTAAGATCCCTACTTTTCCCCTCTGTTTAATTGCTTGCTATAGTTGGCAGTTCTCTTCTATTGTAGTTCTTGAAATTATGGTTGCTTTTGTCTCTTTCTAGAATATGTCAGTACTCTTTGTAGGGTTGGTTTGGTGATCATGAGTTTCTTCAGTTGTTCTTTGTCATGAAATATTTTATCTCTCTATTAAATGTGATAGATAGTTATCCAGGGTACATCAGTCTGGTCTGGAAGTTGTTTTCTTTCAGGACCTGAATTATTTCACTCCTAGTTCTTCTTGATTTGATGGTTTGTCAGAATCATCTGCCACGATTCTGGTGGGCCTTTTGTTATAGGTGATCTGTTTCTTTTCTCTAACAGTTCTTAATATTCTGTTGTTTTGCTGAATTCCTGGGATGTTGATTATCGTATGTCTGGGTGTAGTTTTTTTTTTTTTTTTTTTTTTTTTTTTTTTTTTTTTTTTTTTTTTTTTTTTTTTTTTTTTTTTTTTTTTTTTTTTGTCTTTTTGAGACAGGGTCTCACTATGCAGTTCAGGCTGGCCTTAAGCTAACTTTGTAGCTCAGGCTGGTCTCGAACTCACAACAATCCTCCTGCCTCAGCCTCCCAAGTGCTGGGATTACAGGCCTGCGCCACCACGCCCGGCTGGGTGTAGTTTATTTTGATTATGGTTTACTGGAGCTCTGTATGCCTCACTTGTGTGTACATTAGGTTATTTTCCCATGCTTGGGAAATTTTCTGCTACTACTTCTACAAAGAGTCTTTTTATGTCATTTGTGTTTACTTCAGCTGTTTTGTTGATACCTATTAGTCTTACATTGTTTTTGTATTGTCTGAAGCTATTACTATTGTTATTTCTGAGGGTCTTAGTTTTTTTGTTTCTTTTGTTGTTGTTTGTGGTACCAGGGATTCAACTCAGGATCTTGTGCTAGTGAGGCAGAGGCTTAAGCCAATGAGCTATTTCCCCTGTCCTTTTTTTTTAAATTTAGGACAGGGTATACAGTCTCACTGTGTAGATTGGACACATAGTGATCCTCCTGTTTATAGCCTCCCAAGTACTGGGATTACAGGCACACACCACCACACCCATTCTCAGTCACCAGCACCATCATAGCAGGCCTGGGGATCAAACTCCTGGCCCCGGTGTCTGCCTAAGCAGGTGCTTTAATCATCTCAGCTGTTTGGCTGGCTCTGCCAATTTTTTGTTTTTTGTCTTTTTGAGACAGGGTCTCACTAAGCAGTTCAAGCTGGCCTTAAGCTCGCTTTGTAGCTCAGGCTGGTTTCGAACTCACAACAATCCTCCTGCCTCCGCCTACCAAGTGCTGGGATTACAGGCTTGCACCACCATGCCTGGCCTGGCTTGCCAATTATTTTTTAAGAGATATTTCCTTTCATGTTCACTAGCTGTAATGCTATTTCTGACTAAATTCTGTCTTCAGTTTCACTCAGGTGGTTTTGCCAGCTTTCATTGGAATTCTTAATATCCTAAATATCTGTCTGACTCTGTTTCCTTCATTCTAGTTCTTTCCTGTATTCTTCATTCAGTGTTCCCATCATTTTTTTCCATCCCTGTTTCTTTATTTCAGTTGCTAATATTTCTGAAGTTTCAGGTGTGTGACTTCCAAGTTTTTGTTTTTTTCTTTTCTTTTTTTGGTGGAACCAGGGATTGAATTCAGGCCCTTCTGCTTGCCAGGGAAGCACTTATTCCACTGAGCCATCTCCCCAGCCTCCAAGTTCCTTTATAACCTTGTCTCTTGGAGTTGTTCTGGGGGGTGAAGGGCTAGAGTTCTGAGAGCAAAATAGCCTTTTGCTCCTTCATTTTGACATTTTTGAAGCTCCCAGTGTGCACCCTGACTCAGCAGCAATGATGGGAGGGCAGGGTGTGGGTGAGCAAGGCTCCCACAAGAGTGGGAGGACAGGGTAGGCTCATCAAAGCTCCCCACTGTCCAGGTTACAGCATGGCTTCCCTCTTGGGGAGCAGGGGGGGCAATCCACAGGTCGGAAAGATCTCCTGATGATAAGGGCAGACTGAAGCTCTGCAAGTTCTCCATGATGGTGGGCGGCAGGGTAAGGCTCAGCACGACTCCTGCTACCAGTGAGACAAGTGACAGCAGCTCAGCAGAGCTATGGTGAGGGTGAGTAGGAGAAATAGTCAGAGCTCTGCTGAGCCCAGTCAATGAAGGGGGAAGGAGGTGGGGCTGGGTTCAAGAGAAATAAAAGGAATAAAAATAGAAAAGGAAGAAGTTAAATTATCATTGAAGATGACATGATACTCTAAATAGAAGGCCCCAAAAGCATTATCAAAGACTTTTAGATTTAATAACCCAATTTAGTTATTTGTATCCAGGATACAAAGTCAATACTCAGACATCAATAATAAGGCTGAGCATAAGTGCCTGTCTGGCAAGCACGGCGTCCTGAGTTCCATCTTTGGTATCAAACAAACAAATAAAAATCAGTAGCAAAAGTAAGGTTTGCAGAACTGGGATGAGAACTCAGCAGCATAAGTGCCTTCCTGGCAAGTGCACTGTTGTGAATTTGTTTCCTAGTACAAAAAAATAATTGCAAAACAAATTAGTGACTGGGTCACTGGTTAACGGGAGCTAAAGTAAGGTGCAGCCTAAGCACTGCCAACTATTCAACATAAAGGCAAATGTCAGTAATCTGGTACTGATGTTCCAGAAAGCTAACTCTGATCTGGATTACATTCAGTATGGGCTAGGGTATGAAATCAGGACTAATCATCCTGCTCAAGCAGAAAAGCTGTGCAAAGAGGAGAAAACAATGAACCGAGCAGTTAAAATCCCATGTGCCACACTTGCAAAGAAATGGAATTGCAAAAGGGAATGCTAGTGAAGAATAGATTAATTCCAGAGAAATACAGGAAGATGTCTTGCTAGCAGTTCATGAGGAGAGGCAGGGCGTGGCCAAGGAGGAGCACATTTGGTGTGAGTGACAGGAGAGTGAGGCCTGTGTTAAAGGGGATTAAGAAGGGCAGATGCATTCAGCCAAGGAATGGAGTGGAAATTGGGCTTGGCCTGCCATTCAGAACGCTTGTGCACTTCAGTCTGCCATTGAGTGAGTGAATGTTGGAAAATAAAAAGATGAAAAATCAATAGCATTCTTGTAATAGAGAAATTAGGGAAATTCACCTTTCATAAAAGCGTCAAGAAAAATGAAGTGGATCATCTAACAAAGTAAAAGATCTCTACCTTTGCAAACTACAGTACTCCAAAAAAAAAGGTTATTAAAGACAATATAAGAAAATGGAAAGGGCCTGGGGAGATGGCTCAGTGGAATAAGCGCTTCCCTGGCAAGCACAAGGGCCTGAGTTCAATCCCTGATTCTGCCAAAAAAAGAAGAAAATAGAAAGATGTCTCTTGCTGTTGAGTAGAAAGAACCAACATAATGAAAAAGGCCATACTCCCAAAATTGTTAAATAGATTTAGTGCAATCCCGATCAAAATACCATTAGCATATCTCACAGAATTAGAGAAAACGTTCATAAATTTCATTTGGAACCAAGAGAGACTTGGGATAACAAAATCAATTCTAAGCAACAAAGGCAAAGTAGAGAACATTGCAATCCCCAGCTTGAAGTTATACTAAAGAGCTACTGTGATACAAACAGCATGGTACTGATAAAAAACAGACCTGAGGATCCATAGAACAGATTAGCAGATACAAAATCAGGTTGGGGAGATAGCTCTTTAGTCTAAGCACCTGCCTGGCAAACACAAGGACTCAAGTTCAATCCCTGGTACCACATGCTGTGCTAGCCCTGGAACCCAGGGCATGCTGTGCCAGCCCCGAAACCAGGCATAGTGACACACACTTGTAATCCTATTGCTGGAGAGGCTAAGACAGGAAGATTACCATGAGTCTGAACTGCATAGTGAGACCCTGTATCCAATAAATAAATAATTTTTTAAACAAAAAAGTATGTACAAAAAACTTAAAGCAGACTCAGCTACCTTATCTTTGACAAAGGGGCCAAACACATTTACTGAGAGAAAGATAGCCTCTTTAATAAGTGATGTTCTGGTAAATTCTTATGTGAATTATGTGGCCTGGTTCCTTTCTAGGTTTAGTTTCTCTTTGTCTTTCTTATCACTCAAATCTAGTTAGAGGCAAAAGTTGCCTTTGGTAAAATTTTCTGTTAATTTTTTAATAAAGCCTTAAGAGTTTCTTCTATTCTTTCCCTGCCTACAATATAGGGAAAGCTATATTGAATTTAGCCTTCTAATTTCACACAATTCCTTTAACCTTCAGATGTTCCTCCAGCCACAGTCCTGATGCAGTCTCGTATCCTGCATTGACTCCATTTAGGAGAGCCTAGCCCTGTCTGGCTGCCTACTATATTTCTACCTAACTTAGCTGTCTATAATATTCTTACCTCTGAAAAGGCATCCCTGACTGCAGTTAGAGGAGAAGGGGTGTAGTTTCCGTCTAGCTACTTAGGGTCCTTCTCCAGAGAGCTAATCTAATGGTCCTCATATAGAGACATGCTGTAGTTTAGCAATTAGGAACTCTTTACAAGGTTGATCTGGTGGATCCCAGAAAGGAGTCTGGCACATTTTTCATTGGTTCCATCTGCATAATCACTTGGACTCTCTAGGCAAAATAATTTTCCAGGAAATTAAAGCATGTATAGTCAAACCATGAGCACTAGAACAGAAAAGCAAGTTGGAGAAAGAGCCACATCCAGAAACTGCTCTTAAGGGACTGGGAATAGTGATTTGTACCCAGTAGACTCTTAGACCCCTCTTCTGATGGAGGTTATCTATAAATCTGATATTTTTTATTGTAAGTTTTTCTAGTTTAGCTGTAAGAAGAAGGAATTTAGAGACTTGTTGCTCTTTTATAGATTCCACTATAGTTTATTCTGTCTTAATGAACTGTAGTGGCCAGCTACTGGTGTAGCTGGAAACTGACAGAAATGCATCAATTCCTGAAGTTCCTTTTTATATCTATCTCTTATTACTATGTTATTATTATTATACATCTTTTATTTTTTATGTGTTTAGTACAGGGTCTCACTACACAGATCATACTCATAGTGATCCTTATGTTTTCAGCCTCCTAAGCACTGAGATTACAGGCATGTGCCACCATACCCAATCTCAGTCGCTGTATGAGCACATCCCAGGGGCGGAGCCAGGACAACTGAGGATTGAATCCCAGTTCCTGCATCTGCCTAAGCAGGAGCTTTAATCCACTGAGCTATCTAGCCAGCATGTTATACATCTTTTAGTTATACTTTTCTGCTGGGTATTTAAGATCAAGTTAGAGTAAGACCTATGTTAATCAAAATTAATCTTTTACTGTCTTTCAAGATGAGTTAAGCCTCCCTCAGGCACTACTTTGAAACCATGTATAGAGCCTCTTAGCTGCTCTGTCAGTGTTAGCCATCAGGATGGGTCATGGCCTTGCTTGACCATGTTGCTTTCTATAAAAGCATGAGTGGCTTTGTTCTCTCTCTCACTCTTTTTTTTTTTTTTTTTTTTTGGTGGTACGAGGGGTCAAACTCAGGACCTTGCACTTGCCAGGCAAGCATTTATTCCCTATTCCCCTAAAGTTGAGAAGGATTTTTTCTGGGGGTGGGCGATGGCTCAGGCTGCCTTAAAGGCATGGAAAGCTGTGGATCAAACTGTGGTCCCCTACACCTGACTGGGTTTGCTTCAGCAGATGCTTAAACAACTCAGCTAACCCACAAGTCCCCATGTTTTCTTGTTGACCCTCTTTTGACACACTGGGTCCAACAATCTCCCTACCTAGGAGGTTAGGAGACTCACTAAGTTGTAGGCTGTCATAAAAAGTTTCCCTCTTATCCTGGGTCCTTGTTGATCTTAGAAGGTTAGGGCCAAAATATTGGCTGTCCTGCTAATCCAGTTACTTTTCTAGTTCCAATTTATAAACTTCAGTTGTTGAATACCCAGGGGAAAAGATCAGTAACATTAGTATTACAGACAGAATAGTGAGCTTAACTACTATAATCTCACCAAGCACTTTGAAATATAAAGTATAGCCAGAAGACTGTTATTTCTTATCAACTATGATTTTAGTAGTTGGATCCCTGCAGAATGTTAACAGACAACAGTTATACAGTTTGACAGAGAAAACTTGAGATCAAAAGCAATATATAGGGACCAGGGAGATGGCTCAGTGGAATAAGCACTTCCCTGGCAAGTGCAAGTGAATTTAATTCCCAGTTCTGAAAAAAAAAAAAAAAAAAAAAAAAGCCATATATAGTATTCCAGCATGACAGTCATCTGTTATCTTTAAAATACATTTAAATATCCATCCTTGGATAGAATAACTTTTTTAGTCTCATATCTCTATCTGATTAAAAGACACAAATAAGCTCTCACCTAATTGATACTTCTTTTTTTTTTTTCTTTTTTGGTGGAACCAGGGATTGAACTCACACCCTTTTGCTTGACAGTGAAGCACTTATTCCACTGAGCCATCTCCCTAGCCCTACTCTCACCTAATTGAAAAGACATTAAAAGATACAAAGAGCTGTTGCTCCTCCCTTTTTAGTCTGGCTGTTTTGCTATCACCATGATCTGCTGCCGTCTGCCAAATATGGACTGAAACCTCCAAAAAGTGTGAGCTAAATAAACCTTTCCTTCCTTAAAAAATAAAATACACATACACACACAAAAAACTCACCTAATCTGTTATCTTTCAATAAGATGCTGTCCAAGGAGAATGAACCTGTCTGTAAATGTTCCTTAGAAATTAATAATATCTAGCATCTGATTTTAGTGTGTGACATTGTCCAAACTGTTTGGTGCCTGAGCATCTCTAAGTGTAGTGATATAACATATACAAAATTTAAAAAAAAAAAAAAAAAAAAGGGAAAAAAACCCCACAAAACACTATCATCTGACTGATGATTTTTATGCTGGTTTGATATACCTCTTATCACAAGTATCTGGAATGCAAGAGAAAGGCAGATATCTGAATCTAGAAAAGGCTATTACCATAAACAGTCTTAGTTTTAGGTCTTAGAAGTCCTGTGCACCTGGAAGGCATGAATACATTTAGAACACTATGAGATTAATAATAATGTCATAGCTATGTGGAAAACTGTGACTCAATTTAGTTTTGTACCAAGAACATCTCTTGATAAGAAAACCTTATGGTTTAATCCACAGAAAACTGAACCTATGGATGATAACCAGTAGTAAACATATTACAATAATATGCTTAGCAACATTTCTTGGGGTGTATCTTCCATAAAACTATGGAAATTATTGAGGTCCTATGAGTGAAAGAAGAAGGGAGGAAAATATTTCCAGGCAGCTGCTTCTTCATTGACTAGAGTCCTTTCCAAGAGTTTCCCTAAGTCTAACAGGTCCCCATAGAACTATCATAACAAATTTTGATGACCTATAAGATTCATAACAACACATCTTTTTGACCAATGAAAGATTTGAGTTATACACAGATAATAATAGTATTCTGGAGACTGGACCTATACATATGCTTTAATACTGTTTCCACTTAAAACTGTTATTAAACTCTTAAGTTCCCTGAGAAGTGTTATGTTCTATCAGTGAAGTTATCTGTACTATAAAAATCAGTAGTTGGCCTGGTACTTACAGGAAGGGAAACTTACCATTCTGTAGACTTGGTCCTGAAATTCAGCAGTCACAGAGGAGAGAATTGCTTTGAGTTAAATACTGCTATAACCTGTGCTATTTTTCAGTGATAGTACAGTGGAAAAGGGACAGAAGAGTGACTCCAAGTATGGCACAAGAAATAAATTCTAACCATCTCAGGTACAGAGTGACAACTAAGACGAGGAGTTTTCCCAAGGTGGGTCTCCAATCCTAATTAAAATGTGCCTTCAGAAACAAAAGCTACAGGGTCAGCAAGACAGCTCAGCAAACTAAGCATCTGCTTAAGTAAGTGCAGGGGCCAGGTTCGATCCCTGGCACCACATGCCATGCTGGCCAAACCCCTGAGCCTGCTGAGTCAGCGACAGTCCGAGCATGGTGTCATGTGCCTTAATACCAGTGCTGGAGAGGCTGAAAACAGAAGGATCACTACAAATTCAAGCTGCATAGTGAGACCCTAAATGCACACACACAGACACACACATACACACACACACACACACACAAAAAAAAAAAAACCCAGGGCTGGGGAGATGGCTCAGTGGAATAAGTGCTTCTCTGGCAAGTTCAAGGGCCTGAGTTCAATCCCCAGTTCCACCACAAAAAAAAAAAAAAAAAAAAAACCAAAAGCTACTTTTGATTCCAATCGCACTGCCAAAGAGAAAAGTAAACTAGTAAATGAACCTGAATTGATGCTTTTTAGCATTTTGAAAGAGTGAGAGGGAAAATGAAAGTGTTCTGGTTACATTGTTTAGGACATACTTTCTAATAAGTGACTCTAAATTAAAAAGTTCTACAATTCCAGCCTGCAAAAGTGATTTATCACTTACAGAGACAGGTTAGTCCAGAAGAAATCTTGGCCTGGCACCAAATGTCTTTGAGACATTTTATTTATTTTATTTATTTTATTTATTTATTTTTTTTTGTCTTTTTGAGACAGGGTCTCACTATGCAGTTCAGGCTGGCCTTAAGCTCACTTTGTAGCTCAGGCTGGTCTCGAACTCACAACAATCCTCCTGCCTCAGCCTCCCGAGTGCTGGGATTACAGGCCTGCGCCACCACGCCCGGCTTTGAGACATTTTAGATTCTCTGTCTGGCCACCTAGGCTAGCCTCTATTTAAATCTACTCTGAAAATACATATCCCGTTATCTGTAATGCACATAAGAAACTCACAGGTTAAAGTCTCTAGCCATTCTCTCTTTAGAAGTCAGGGTTTAAGAGTGACATTATATCTAGTTTATAGGTCTGAGAAAGTTCCCTAAAGACCTCAGTGTACCTATCAGGGTCATCTGAAAATTTTCGTAGGTCTTGTCTGATCTGCTTTAGGTCACTGAGAAAAAAGGGGCACATGAATACCAATAGTTCTAAGTTCCCTGTACTTACTATAAAAAAATATTGTCTTTGAGGAACATGAACAAAATCAGCTAAGGATGGATACAGCCTCGTGGAGGTTTCAGTTATGCTGATCTAGAAGCTCCACCCTCAGAAGCCAAAGATCTAGTAGAGGATGGATTTTTTTTTTTTTTTTTTTTTTTTTTTTTTATTGTATTTGGTACAGGATCTCACTAGGCGGTGTGGACTCATACTGATCCTCCTGTTTTCAGCCTCCCTGATGCTGGGATTAGAGGCAGGAGCCATCATACCTGGTCTCTGTGGCTGGCTCAGTGCACCTGGGGGCAGGGTCAGCACAGCCTATGGTGCTGAGGATTGAACCATGGTCCCTGTGCTTGCCTAAACAAGTGCTTAATCCACTGAGCTCTCTCACCAGCCCTTGGATTTGGTAATTTTAAAGATTTGACAGTGCAGCATCCTGGGAAATTGAGGTAGGAGATTTGCATTTTCAAGCCCAGCCTGGGCAACCTATACATTAGTGAGACCCCATGTCCAAAATAATAAAAAGGGGGGCTGGGGATGCAGCTCAGTGTGAAGACCCTAGGTTCAGTCCCCAATTGCCCTCCCTACCACATGCATAGAAGATTTTTTTTTTTTGTCTTTTTGAGACAGGGTCTCACTGTGCAGTTCAGGCTGGCCTTAAGCTCACTTTGTAGCTCAGGCTGGTCTTGAACTCACAACAATCCTCCTGCCTCAGCCTCCCTAGTGCTGGGATTACAGGCATGCGCCACCACGCCCGGCTTGCATAGAAGATTTGACAGTGCCTAGGTTTGATCCCCAGAATCCCTAGGTATGATCAAATTTCCTGGATTTGATCTCCAGCAGAAGAAAACAAAATGTCATTAAAGATGTGTCAGTAAAGAGAAGAGATGGGAAGAAAAAGTAAAGCTAAGGGTTTGTTGCTGTTGTTATGTTTGCTTTTATTGGTGAAACTGGATTTCAGGTTGTGTGAACCCAGTGGAGGGAATTTTTGAAGAGTAAAGATACAAAAGGAATAAGTTAATAGAATAAAGACCTTAAGAGACTAATGAAGAGCCCAGGCTAGCCTTTCAGACCATGAAAGGGGACCCCATCCCTGGGTCAGGAGAGGGGATCTGTGAGGTTCTTCAATTGCCAGTCTTTTTCAATGGTTCTGTTTTTCTTTCTTCTGTGAAATGAATAGTGGAGTCATTTGTTGAGAGAGAGGAGTATAAAAGCAGTATAGGATGACTTGAGTTTGCCCTTGTGACAGCCAAAAGTAATTTATAAGATTTCTAACCATCCCTGAAAGTCTGTCTCAAGTTATTTCCTTCTCCTGAGAGCTAGAACAGAGGAAGCAGGTTTCCAGGATCATTTATACATTTGATAGAAGTACTTCAGAAAAAGTGTTATCAGATGGTGGATCCTGCAAGGATTTTTTCCAAGTTTTTAGTGTCCTAAACAAAGAACTGGACAAGACATACCAGAAAGGCAATAGGGATGTTTATATGTTCCAGGTGAAAAGGAAGTATACTCTGCACAGTGAGGGGGCTGGTTAACAGACTCACAGTGACCACCAGGAAATGGGTCAGGGCTTGGTTGTATCTGAATTTCTGGATTGGCTCCTCCCTCAGGCAGATTAGGCCTTTGGGATATTTGACCTATCAAAAATTCATGTGGCTAGGTGCCACATTTAAACTTCCTTCAGAGACTTGCTGGGCTTTGTGGAAAAACTGAAAATTCTGGTTGGTTTTGCACACTATGCTCAAGAGCTGCAGTCATCCTGAATTCCTGTGCATGCACGCTGGGTCTCCATGACTTTGACAGATCCAACCCAGTTGTTTGACTGGTTTTGTTCCAGCCTTAAACTTCGTTCAGCAGGACTTGTTGAGACAAGTGGCCCGTCCCAGAGGGCATGAGCAAGACCCTTCTGTCCCTCTGCCCTCTGTCACTTGAGGACATTGCAATCCAGCGTCCTCTGGGCATGGCTATCGGTCTTTGCCTCTGTCCCAGCATCCAACCACCTCCATTTACTTGGGGTGAGAAGTTGTAGCACATCTGGCCTAGTACCCAAGTCTTCAGAATGGGCCACAGTGTCATTCATGACATTACAGATACCTGCATCTCCAAAAACATTTAATATCAACAACTATGACACCTTAGATACAGTAGTAGAATCAGTATCAATTATAGCATCAAAGACAAACTGAACAGGGCTGGAGAGATAGCTCAGTAAAATAAATGCTTGCCTGGCAAGCACAAAGTCTTGAGTTCAATCCCTGGTACTGAAAAAAAAAAAAAAAAAAAAACAGACAAACTGAATATTGACAAGCCCTAAAGATCAATAATGTAATATCTTTGACCATAGAAAAAGATGTATAATTAGAGTATGAACACTAAAACAACAAAATATTAACCTATAGTAAGTATCCACTAAGTATCTACTTCTACTAATAGAACATTAGTAGTGTAAATTTAGCTACCTAAAGAGTCATAAAACCCAGTAGTTATACTAGTAAAGGGTGAGCAGATGGAGAACCAAAGAATGACAAAAGTAAAATTTGAAAAATTAATCAGTGGGATATGAGAAAGAGGATGGAAAAATGAGACGGGGGTCCTATTGAGGAGTAAAAGGAAATAATAATGTTAGAAAGCTGTTGCAGAAGAGAAAAAAGAAAAATACCAAAATCCAGGAAATAAAAGATAAAATAATTGAAAAAGAAAAAAGAAACTAAAGGAGAAAGAGTCCCCCAAAATGGAGAAGAAAAAAGATAATAATTAAAACTGCTATTTTTTTTATTTATTTTTTATTTATTTATTTTTAATTTTGGCAGGACTGGGGATTGAACTCGGGCCATTGCGCTTGCCAGGGAACCACTTATTCTACTGAGCCATCTCCCCAGCCCCCAAATTTTTATTTTTTATTTTATTTATTTATTTATTTTTATTTTATTTTCATTTTTGGCAGAACTGGGGATTGAATTTAGGCCCTGGCAAGGGGCTTGAATTCAATTGAGCTATCTCCCTGGCCCATATTTTTTAAAGTCAAAAACTTTGTTTTTTAAATGATTGGTGAGTGGTTTCTGTCCAGGATCTGCGGTTTGGAATCCAATTAGTCACAATCTATTCCCTTAGCTTTAGATCCTTTTGGAGGTTTCCTCTGTGCACCAGAGGCCCCTCTGGCCATCCCCCCACACCCCATCTCGCCCCCACCTGGTGGTGACATCCAAGCCAAGCAGGTCCTTGCTCACACTGGTGATGGGAAATGCAATCAGCCCTCCGGTTTCTGCTGGATGTCGTCCACGTTGTAGGGGTTCAAGTTGGCCCTGGACTGAACGTTGACATCCTTGAAATCTGGTTGCTCCCTACAAGGGACTGGCCTGCCCTCTCTGCAGAGGCCTCCTATGGTGTCTCTCAGCTCATCACTTGGTGGTTGCTGACCTGGTCCATACTCTCTCTCTGGGTCTGCTGGCTGCCTGGCTTACCTTCTCCCCCTGAGCCTCATCCAGCAGAGTGGATGGTTAATCTGCACCTCTACTGTTCCACACCCCGTGCCAAGGAAGAACAAAATGTGCATGCGGCTTGGCGCTCACTGGTGGTGCTGTATGGGTGCACTGGGATTGCTGTGTGGCCAGTGCAGGACTGCTTGCTTGCATTGGGTAAGCACCCCTATATTTTTTTTTCTTTTGAAGTACCAGGATCGAACTCAGGACCTTGAACATGCCAGTCAGGTGCTTATGCCACTGAGCTGTTTATCTGGGGCAAAGCTTTGCTCCTGGCTGCAAATTTTTTTTCCCTGTACTGGGGATCAAACTCAGGACGTTGCACTTGCCGGGCAAGGTGCTTATGCCACTGAGCTATATCCCTCGCCCAACACTCCTGTTTTTTAACTAAACATGAAATTGGAGTCATTGACTACCCCTCCAACCCTATCCCCACCCACCCCCTACCCTGTTACTTCCCTCACTCTCTAGTTAACGTGACCTCTGACCCTGTTCTCTGGCACTGGGCTTAGCCAGTGGTTTCCACACCTCATTAGGGAATTCATGCCATTCTCTAGTGAAGCCTGAATGTTTTCCATCTTAAATACTGAGATACTTGAGTATTTTTAATGAATAGGATTTTTTGTTTTTGTTTTTTGCTTTTGCTGCCATCAGTATGCTGTGATTCATTGTATTTTCAATTGTCTTAATCAAACAAGAACTGAATTTCACTTAAGTTACCAAGAAAAGCTCACTTTGAGGTCAAGAATATAAAAAGAACTATTATGCAATGTTTGCTTCTCTTTCTAGTTACGTATGAAATATGTAGAAATTTAATGTAATTAGAATACTTGGGAATCAAGTGTCATAGGATATAAATACAAGAAGCTTTCATGTGGTTTTCTGTTTGCTTATTTTTTTAGTTATCTATTAAAATAAGTGTTGAGCTCATGGGCCCAACAAAATCTAAGTAGAAGCTGCTGGAAATGGAAGCCATCCTAGACCACCACCTCCACCACCCCTGCTCTGACGTCCAGCCCTGCTTGCTTCCTTTGAGTTTCTTGGCAGCTTCCTCCTTTTATTCAGCCAGGGCACAAGCTGTTCTGTTAGGCTGAAATACTGGTTGGTCATCCTTTGGAAGTGACTCAGAGGTCACTTCTACAGGGAGGTCTCTGAGCCCTCACCCCATGTAAGTGGGTGTAGACTGTCCTAACAGCCTGTACTTTCTCTTCAGAGATTATATCACATTTATGCTGTGAGTGCAGGGACCATGTCTAATTTATTCAGAGTTCTTCCAAGTATTGAAAGCAGACTATACAGTAAGCAACTGCTAAATAGTATGTGTCAGTTAAGCAAAAAATGGGAGTGATAGTGGTGGCTAGGTGGGTAGAGCCCTTGATTAGTGTGCGTGAGGCTTAAGGGCTCAGGTTCAATCCTAAGCACCATCACTCTAATTAAGTCAGCGTTTATTAAGTGCCAGGCATATCCCCGCTTCTTTACTCCTCACTATAACCCTTTTAGTAGACATTATCCCCATTTACCAATACGGAAAACTGAGATAAGAAAAGTCATTTACCCAAGGTCAACAAATAACACTATAGAAACAAAGAGATTTTCTCCTAGGGTAATGATCTAGTCTGAGAATTAAATTGACATACATCAGTAAGAGAAAAGCACAATATAAGGGGATCCTTCAAAAAGAAACAGAGATCCAAAGAAACAGTATCCATTGACTTCACTGAACTGGGCAGAGCCGTATACTGAAAATGCATGCAGACATCAGGCGAGGGTAATTAATAGGGCAGAAAAACAGCAAGTAAGACAGTGGTTAGTTTAACAGCTCTTGTATGAGAATCCAGCCTCCACTTGTAAGCTTTGAGGTCAAAGCAGTCTTCCACCTGATGTTTTTTAAGTTTAACTCAGTGTGCCAGAATAGTGTACTTTAACCCTTTCCATACAGCAAAGACTCAATCTAGGTCACTTTTAATGCAGGAGCCAGTGTTTCCTTTTGTCTTCTATTTTCTTTGTGACATGCAGTTATCTCATTGAAAACCACACATCTCAGCATTATATTATTTTTTTATCTGTCATCAGAGAGATTTGATTTGTTGTGTGCCTTCTCGGCATCTCTTCCAGACTCTGGTCCATCCCAGTCATAGGCCTTATCTTCATTAGGAAGAGTATGAGCCTGTGTAGTGGTATGTGCCTGTAATCCCAGCACTTGGGAGGCTAAGGTAGGAGGATCACCATGAGTTTGAGGCCAGCCTAGGCTACATAGCAAATTGAAGGCCAGCCTGGACTACATAGCCAGACCCTGTCTAAAAAGAAAACAAACAAAAAAACAGGAAGATACACACTTCCCTTCCTGAGTCTGCTCCAGGTGTGCTCAGCCCCAAGGATAAAGCATTTAACTACAGTGAGCTGAGCAGCATGACCCATCGCAACCACCTTGTGACATAGTGTTGTCAGTTGGAGCCACTTTGTGCTCACCAGGTCTTTAGCTGGAGTTTTTGTGAAAGCAGATTTACACTTTTTGACTAGCCTTGGCCCCTGGAAGCATGAAGATTGCAGCGGTTTTTTTTTTTTTTTTTTTTTTTTTTGCCAACTTGTTAACCTAATAGGACAAAAGAACAGGGCAAAGAGGACCCTGAAGATCTGGCTCCTGCTACCATTTCCTGAGCTCCGCGGCAGCTGCTCCCGAGGCTTCCTGCCCTTGTGCTTTTCATCAGTTTCAGTCTATAAAGGCCTTTTTCATCTTAAGCCTCTGTGGATTGAGAGTCTGTCACTTGCCATCAGTGAAATCCTGACCGACAGAGGATATGAAAGTTTGTGGGCACACTTTCCCGTCCCTCTTTCTGTTGCAGAGTTCAGAAGACCTTAGGTGGGGATCTGGCCCTGCACCAATAGCTGCATGTTCAAGGGATAGAACAGAAAGCTTCCCATCTTCTTGCTTTGTATGTTGCACTGATGAGAATTTTGCACTTAAACTTTTCAAAACCCATCATGATCCTTCCAGTATTGCTTTTTCTACAGTCTACTTAGCTGTGTTTGTACTTACCTTGCTACAGGAAGAAAAATCCCTAAGTTTAGCTTAATTTTTAAAAATGAAGGAGTGGCCTCACAGAGACATTTAAAAAAATGAAAACAAGCTGGAAAAGATATAAACTATTTCATTTATTTCCATTTCTAAAATGAATGTGAATGTACTATTGACTTGACATTTAAAATAGTACTTTTGCAAAATTATCTTAGAAAATATATTTGTTAAACTACGTGCAAACTATTGGTGAAGATCCTATTAAATTCTCTGACTGAAGAACCTGTCACTTATCAAAAGCACTTGTGAGGATTTTTATGATTTCCACAATTGCAAAGAACAAAGAAATTATCTTGGGACGAGAGTAGAATTCAATATGAATAACTCAAAATATATTTGCCTCCTTCTTTACAGATTCATGGGTTGACTGATTTTTTTTTAAGGGGTTCTTACATAATGTACCTAATCTTGCAAGCTTTTCCTAATTACAATGTCCTCTTTCCTTACCTGTCACCTTTTATAATTCAGTAAAGCACACTGTGGATAATAAAAATGAACTTGAGAAGCTGAACTTCCTCGAATAGTTCTATGGTTATAGCTAGTGTGTGTCAATATTGTCTTTATCTTAAGTATTAAGGGCTGGAATGTAGGAAAACAACTGGTGAAACACTGGAATGAAAGACGTGACACTGTTTGCATATTAATTCTGAAAACTAAGAATAACAAATAGACTTAGATTTTTTTTTCAGGAAACTAGTGCTATTTCAACTTGGATTTTCAATTAACCTGTATTTCTTTGCTCAGCTTGTGAATTATTAAGGTGTTGTTCCCTGCTTCCTTTTCAAAGTCTTATTTTAAAGTAATTTAACAGGGCCAGGGAGATGGCTCAGTGGAATAAGTACTTCCCTGGCAAGTACAAGGGCCTGAGTTCAATTCCCGGTTCTGCCAAAAAATAAAAGTAATTTAACACCTTCATAGTACCGAGGTCTGAAAGAGATGGTGAAATTAAAAGTGGATGGGTAACAATTTAAATAAGATTCCTGGAAAAATTTCCAAGTCACTGAATGAAGTAAGGTTTGGAGATAATGGTGGACTTCAATTATGAAGATCCATGTTTTTCTTTGAAGGGAGATTTCCAAGGTTTTGTTGTTGTTTGATTATTTATTTTGGTTTGGTTTGGTTTTGATTCTTTGGAAGACAAAAGCAAATTGCTAACAAGGCTATAACAGAAATCCTTAAAGATGAATTAAGCTTTACCTAAAAACCAGAGCTTCCCTTTTCCCAGACACTGCTGTAACCACGTGGCTGCAGCAGCTCTGCCTGGTTCCTGCACTATTTCACAGCGAATCCGTAGATGTGAGGACGCACCAGCACCCAGGACAGTGGGGCCTGCAGGTGCTGCAACCTCAGCTTTGAGAAACTGGCCCGCTCCAGGGTCTTCCAGCTCTCCCTGGTCAGGCTGCAGCCGTCAAACACAAGATGCCAGGCAGGATCCAAGACCTGTTGCCAGAAGTAATTCCACGTCGAAGGCTCTGCTGCCACGTGCTCCATGAAGTAGAAAGCCCCTCCCTGAGAAGGAAAGAGAAAGCAACCTTCACGCATGCTGGTTTGGAGAAAGTAGAAGGGCCAGAGACAGAGCTCAGCAGCACAGTCCCCACGGCACAGTCCCCACCTCGCAAGTGCAAGGTCTTCAGTTTGATGCCAATACCAAAAAAAGAAACAGATTTTAAGACTGAAGCTTCAGATTTCAGTGGCCTCAACTTTCTGCTAAGACATGGCTACAGTAAAACTTGGTAAGACACCATTTAGGTCAGTAGTTTCAACTTCAGTCAAATATTATGCAGAGCTGACAACCTAAAGGAATTAGCATGTATTTTCTAGTTAGAAGAGTAACCCATGATAGCTAAAATTGTCTGTCTGTCTTTTTGGAGACTGGGTTTTGTAACATAGTGCAGGCTGTCCTGATTTCACAGTGATTCTCCTGCCTCAGCTTCCTAAATACTGTGATTATAGGCATGCGCCATCAGGCCCAGATATAATAGCTAAAATTTAAAGCACTCACTGCATGCCAGCTGTAATGCTTGATGCTTACGTGACAACTGACTTATTCCCTCTACAATGCTACTGACTAAGCTATTAGTATCACCACTAGTCACAGAGAAATGAGCAACTTGCCCAAAGTGACACAGCTAGTAAACGTCCGAAGCAGAATTTGAGCCTAAGCAGCCTGGCTCCACAGGCTGGCAGTATCACTTCTGCAACATATATATTTTGGAAAGTTCAGAAAGTATAAAAAAGCTTAAGAAGAAAAATGATAAGCTACTATTCCATCACTTAGAGAAAACTGTTGTCAGGATCTCTTGTGCATGCAGATTTGTATGTTTGCCTTACAATTTGAACTTTATTATTTTTAATTTGAACTTTAATATACATTGTTTTACTTTTGTATTTGAATATTATTCAAAGATATAATTTAAAAATCTTTTACACAATATGTGATACTGCTGAAGGTGCCATCATTTAACTATTTTCATTTAGTTTTTTTTTTTTTTTTCTGATTTTTCACACTGTAAATACCATTATAGTGAACACTCTCACAAATTGTAAGCATCTCTGGTTTTTGCCAAATAAGTAATTATTATTTTAAAAAAATGGAACTGCTGACCCAGTGGTATGTGCCTTTTTAAAATCATTGGTACAGGGTCTGGGGAGATGGCTCAGTAGAATAAGCGCTTCCCTGGCCAGCACAAGCATCTGAGTTCAATCCCCGGTTCTGCCAAAAAGTAAAATCACTCATATAAATCATTTCCATTGGAAATGTTGTGTCACATGTATCCTGGCAATAGATGTCAGTGTGCATTTCCCATAACCAGTTACTCATCAATTGATCTTTTTCAATTTGTGGAAAAAATGATACTTTGTTGCAAAAATACTTACTTAAAAAATAAAAATAATTTTTGTTTTTACTTATTTATTTATTGGGACTAAGGATAAAACCCACAAGGCCCTCTCACTAAGCTACATACCCAGCTCGGTTTTGTTTTGTTTTGTTTTTAAATTCTGAGATGAGGTTTTTCTCAGTCCATATATTGCCCAGGTTAGACTCCAGGTTGGGATTCTCCTGCCTCATCCTCCCCGGGTGCTGAAATTACAGGCATGTACCACCACACCCAGAATTAATATTCTTCATTAGGTATAAACTGTTTAGGTGAAACTTAATGATTACTGGGATTTCTTCTGCCCTGATCTGTGTGTTGATGTCTTTCATCATTTTTCTCTTAAGATGTATATAGACTTTTTCCCTACTGACTTTATTATAATAAGACTATACTACAAATCTTTGCCCAGTTTGCTGTTTACCTTTTCACTGCTTTTTGCTGCTATTGTTACTTCTACTACTCTTATCTTTTCTAAAACCTTTACCTCACCTGCAGACTGTCCTCAGGCACTGCCTCACCAGCCTGCAGGAGCACTACAGAGTTCTAGCAGGAAAGCCAGAGGCACTCCACTAGCCAAATGGCTGTGTTTTATACATTTGTACCATTTCAATTAATATGTATATGATAAATGAAAATGTTGATGTACCTAAAAGCATTATTGATTCATGGTGAGATTTTGTCATGAGGTATTTCACTCAATCAATGATGCTAAGTGTAGATTACTGCCCTGTGGGTAAGAGTGCCTGCTACATCACCTGAGATGGTGCTTACCGGCCAAGCACATGCACCACAGACACTGTTACATATTATTGGGAGGGCTCCAGAAATTTGTACCTGCCCAGCTCTTCAGGAAGGCAGGAAAAAGGGGTCTGGTATGACCACCAAAGACTGGAGGCTGTCACACTCATTTCTGTCCCTTTCACAACCTTACTTTGCCTGCCAGAGAGAGTGTAATACAGCACTGAAGGTTTCCCCAGATTATGTGGGTAAATATAAGTGAGACCTAGCCGGGCGTGGTGGCGCATGCCTGTAATCCCAGCACTAGGGAGGCTGAGGCAGGAGGATTGTTGGTGAGTTCGAGACCAGCCTGAGCTACAAAGTGAGCTTAAGGCCAGCCTGAACTGCACAGTGAGACCCTGTCTCGAAAAGACCAAAAAAAAAAAAAAAAAAAAAAAAAAAAATATATATATATATATATATAAGTGAGACCTGAGTTCAGGAATAGAAAACTTGGAGTTTCCTGATATAAAGGAAAATTTAAAAAAAAGATTGATAGTACATAGATGAGAAGAGATAAAGGAGGAAGGAGAGGGTGGGATGGGCTGGTTTTGCCCTCCAGGTTAAATATACTAAAGATGCCTGCAGTCATCTAGGACACTGACAGGTGTGGGGTCAGAGAGATCTGAAGTAAATATTTAGATCTGGACATTGTGTCTATGTGATGGTCAAAAACACCAGCAGATCTCAGCATATACACTTCTCATATAAATATGAGAAATGAGAGCCAGAAACTCCAAGTCTCAGGGATGGGAGATGAAGAACAGCCTGAAACAGTGGTGGAAATGGTAAATTCAGAGACATAGAAAGCTCCAATAAAAGCACCATGGTGCAGCAGCAAAAATATTCTCATTTAAGAGTCAGACCTATTAGCTGTGTCACTTTAGCAAGTTTTTAAACTTGGGAGTCTATTTCCTTTTCCCTATGTAAAGATAATACCTTCCTTAAAGAACTATTGTGAGAACTACTGTAATAATGCCCCAGCTTCCGTGCAGTACAGAATGGATGATTTATAGGAGCAAAGGAAGATTACTGAGAATATGATCCTTTTAAGAATTAAATGTATTATCTATGCTACTAAATGGACCTGGGTTGCAGGGGTTTATGGGAATGAGTGAAGCAAAACATCGGCTAGTGTGCCAGTGAGTTCTCAGGCTTAGGACAAAGAAAGGCGGCATTTGAGCAGGACAATCCATCTTTCTTTTTCACTGACTGATACTGGGCCAAGAACAGGGTTATATTATACCTCTAAATCTATCTACAAATTCTTTTCTCACTGAAGAACTTCCCTATTTAAAAATAAAATGGGAGGAAAATAGAAAAAAAAATGAAAGCAAATCTTTTGTAAATAAACGGGGAAGAGAAGTAGAAGGGAGAGGGGAATGGGAGAAAAGAGGCAGCAAGATATATCATAATTATATCATGTAATTATAGATGCTAAATTATATGGGAATATTGTACGCAGTCAGACAGGGCTGAGCCCTCCAGGGGTCAATCAATGCAGAAGACAACTGTGGCTGGAGGTGCATTCACCGGAGGCCAGGAGACCAAGAGGAACTGCTCACCGGATTCTTCCCCTGGGTGAACAGCAGTGACTGATAGTCTAAGCAGGCACCCTCCACCCTGGGGTGGAGGACCAAGCCTTAACCCCTCCTTCCAGGAGGATCCTTGTCGTCCCTTGTGTGCTTGCTTTGTGGCTTGTTTCCTCTTTTGAGCCCCATTTAATCAATATTTCCCCAGGGACTATACTTGTATACTTACCGATTGACCATAGTTTTCTTCAGTCTCCCACCCATCCTATGATATGCCATTGGTTCAATGTTACCAAAGTGACTATACTTGCAATCTTATTGATTGGTTATAGCTTTGCCCCATCTTAAGCCTGTATCACCTTGTGGCTTTGCTCAATAAAACACCCTGGAGAAGGGGGTTGGGCAACCCTCTGTGCCCACTTTTGTCCCTTTCAGACAGAAGCTTTTTTTCTGTCAATCAATTCTTCCTGCTCTTTTTTTCTTTTCTTTTCCTTTTTTGGTTGGGGATCAAACTCAGGACCTTGCACTTGCCAAGCAGGCACATATGCCACTGAGCTATCTCCCTGGTTCTTCCTACTCTTAACCTCCGCTGTTCCTAGAATTCATTCCTCAATTTTAGAGAACATGAACTCCGTGTTTGGGAGTTTCACTCCACTACATCAAAAGGATACAAATGCCAAGAAGAGTTTGCTATTGTGATTTTCCTCATTATGGCCAGATTTATATCCTTCAGGGGACTTTCATGTTGCTTTTCCTGTTTTGCTCAGCCCAGACCTGCTCTGCAGAGTGGAGCCTATGTCTCACTCCCTCTTCACTTTTACTTTTTCAGGTAAACTTTGTCACTGCTTTAAAAAAAAGATATACTATGCAGAGATACAAATTCTCTATGAATGTTATTATTATGTATATCCAAAATATATCAGTAAAATTAAAAAAAGAAAACTAGAGATTATAGAAAATCCTGAGCCCAGGGAGATGGCTCAGTAGACTAAGCATTTCCTGGGCAAGCGCAAGGGCCTGAGTTCAATCCCCATTTCTGCAAAAAAAGAAAATCCCTTGCCCCTAGAATGGTTAAATGAAATGTTATGATATCCAGCCTTGATTCAACTTTGTTCAAAGTAAAACAATTTTAACATAGTTTTTTTTTTAAATAAAGGTAACATGAAAGTTATATACAAGTATGAAGAATTTCAGGCTTTACAGAAAGATATAAAATGAAAATTTATTCTACCTTGTATCCAATGCCACTTACTACTACAAATGTTTTTTTTGTCATTTGTCATTTGCATAACATGTGCAGGCACATAAACTTTTTTCCTGTCATACAGGGAGGGAGCCTTTTGCTCCATGTTCTGTGCTTTGATTGCTTTGTTCATTTAACATTATCTCTTGGGGATTTTTTTCTATCAACAGGGACCACGCTTGTTCTTTTAAATAGGGAAATAGTGTTGCTTTCTGCTGTGTGACTGTTTACTTAAACGTTCTCATTGATAGACAACATAGATTATTTGCAGTTTGTGCTATTTAATATTTTATATTACAGTAGTGAATTTCCTTGCATGGGGACAAGTTCCTCACATTTTTACCTGTAGGATAGATTCCTATGAAGAGTAGGTACTCTTTTAGTTTCAGTATTATGAAATGAGCCTCAGAGGCTTTTCTGCCAGTTTGTACGAAAGTGTCCTGTCCCCCAAACCCACCTCGGTATCATGTTGACTCTGAAAGTCTGGCAATATAGTAGGTAAAACGGTGTTTACTTTAGTCAATTCTTTAACTATGGATTTGAACATTGTTATCATATGACTGGCTAATTTGTGTTGCTGTTACTCATACCTCTTGCACTTTTATTTTCTCCTGATTAAAAAATTACCGACTTTATTAATTTATAATGGCATTTTTCTTTTAGTTCTGGAGATTGAATCCAAGGCCTTCCCACTAAACTACATCCCAGCCATTACCCCTCCCCCACATGTGCCTTTTCTGAGTTGCCCTCGCTGGGCTTGAACTTTGAATTCCCCCTTCCTGAGCCTCCCACCCAGAGTGCTAGAATTACAGGCAGACCACCACTTTCAGCTGTAATGTTATGTGGCATGAGAGAGATTAACCCATCCCTTATCATTCCTGGAAAATGTTTTTTTCAAGTTTGTTTTTGTACTTTGTTATAGGACGTTTTACTCTACAAGTTTTAGAATTTTATCTATACAGATTTATAAATTCTTCCCTTCACAGATTTTCCCTCTTAATATTTTTTATTTAATTCAACAATGTCTCCTCTAAAGCTGGACAGAGGTAGTGTCACACACCTGTAATCGCGGTACTCCGGAGGCTGAGGTGGAAGGATCTCTGCAAGTTCAAGACCAGAGTGGGCTCAAGGCAGCTTGAACTGCACAGCGAGACCCTGTCTCAAAAAGATCAAAACTAAACTAAACAAAAAGCCCTTTGTCTTCTCTAGTAGTTTCTGGTTTAATGTTAGCATCCACCCGCAATGGACAGGACTGCTTGGGGAGACGGCTGCTCTAACCTCCTTGCTCGAGTTCACTTACCGGCCTCAGCACTCTGCGCACCTCGCGGAGGATCTGCTCCTGGCTCTTCACGGAGCACAGCACCAGGGTGCAGACCACCACATCCATGGAGCCGTCAGCCACCTGGCGCATGTTCTCACCGGCACTCACCACGAAGCGCTCAAACTGTAGGTGTCGATTCTCAGCGATGCTCTTGATCAAGTACTTCTCAAAGTTGGGGTTGGGGTCAATACAGGTCACCCTGCAGTCAGGCGGGTAGAACTTGAAGTTGGCCCCAGTGCCACAGCCCAGCTCCAGCAGGGAGAGCTTCCCTGAGGGGCCTGCAAAATCCTGCAGGTTGCTGAAGAGCTCCCGCTTCTTGCTTGCCATTTGCTGGTTGTACGTCACAGTGAACCTCGACAAGAACATGGGAAACCATTTTTTGCAAATCCAGTTCCATACGCCCAGAAAATTCAGCAGATACATGGGAAGTAGCAGGATGTAGAGGACCAGCTGAAGGACAAAAATAACGAACGCCATCTCTCAGATGCGAAAGAGAAAACAGGCACCGTCGGAGGCAACTCCTTTAATTACAGGAAGCAGGCTGCTACTGGCGGCCCCGCAGAGCCAATCAGCCGCGGACCGAACTGGCCGCGCTGGACGCAGCTCCAGTCAGATCGCGCCCAGGACGTCCTTTGGTAGAATGAAGACATTTGGCAGGAGGTGGCCAAGGGCTTGTGCGTTGTTTAGTGAGATGAAATTTTCCCAGCTGTTCCCTAGGAAGAAGGTGGATAGAACTCTTTAATCCAGATCTGCTTCTTTGGTCTCTCGCTGCTCTCCGGCTCTTAGGCACGGTGTACTCCGCCCCAATCTCATACAAAGGAAGCATTCTGAGTGCAGCATTAGGACATTGCTGAGGCCCCTGTAAGTCAAAAAGCCCTCCTCTTATCTTCTTCGTCACACCTGCCCCACCCCTAACCCCTTCTTCCTCCAGCTCCCTACCTCTTTTTTTTTTTTTTTAAAGAAAGGAAGAGCTTTCCTGGTTACAGTGAACGACAGTTCCTCCTTTTACATTCTGGGCTGAGGCTCAATAACTCGACAGCGAGCAATCGTTAAATCACTGTTCAGGCTGCCCGGACTTTAAACTGTTTGACTGCAGTATTAGTCAGCTGAGTCAGAAGAACACAGTCCTGCTGCACTGGTAGCACACTCCTGTCACCCCAGCACTTGGGAGGCTGAGGCATGCCTGCTGGAGTTTGAGGCCGCCCGACTAAGTAGGCTAAGTAGCCAGCTATATATATATATAATTTCTAAGAATATTCACATTCAGGAGGCCTAAGGATTCAGAAAATAGTTGCAAGCATCTGTCTTTAATAAGAAAACCCACATTTTGGAGTTGTTAGGGAGTACAAAGAAAAAAAATTTTAACAATAACATTTATTTTTTTAAACTGGATGGTAGATGCAGGGACAATTTCATTGTTTAATTGTTTTACTCTACATATATTTTACAGGTATTCTATTGATTGCCTCGCAATACTTTTCCCTTGCACCTCCAGGGATCAACCCTAGGGCATTCTGCATGCTGAACACATGCTCTATCACTGAATTACAGACCCCACCACATCAGCCTTTTTAAATGTTTATTTCTTATTTTGAGATGGTCTAAGTACCAGGCTGATCTTGAACTTGCTATCGTCTTGCCTTAGCCTCCTGAGTACCCTGTGTTACAGGCATGCCTCGCTCACCTGGGTCCAGTTCCAATCATTTCTTTACAAGACAGTTTCTGCCAAGGTCAATACTTTCCTGATCAATAAATAATATCATTACAAACCATTGGTAGCTGGTTTTTTTTCCTCCTTTTTTTTTTTTTTTTTTTTTTTTTTTTTTTTTTTTTTTTTTTTTTTTTTTTTTTTTTTTTTTTTTTTTTTTTTTTTTTTTTGGTGGAATCAGGGGTTGAACTCAGGCCCTTGTGCTTGCCAGGGAAGTGCTTATTCCACTGAGCCATTTTTTTTTAAAATTACATTTTGGGTACTTGTGTGCAGTACATGAAGTTTACAGCTCTCTTAAGGAGTAGGTATAATCAGGTGTGGTGGCACATGCCTGTAATCTCAGCCCTTGGGGAGGCTGAGACAAGAGGATTACTTGAAGTTCAAAGCCAGCCTGAAATACATAAGACCTTGTCTCAGAAAGGAGTAGGTAGCCTGGGGATATAGCTCAATGGCACAGCATCAGCCTGGAAAGGGCAGATTGTGAGTTCTAACCCAGGTACTAAAAAAGAAGAAAAGAAGAAGAAGAAGAATAGGTGCGTGAGGTGCATGTACATCACTGCTTGATTTTTTTCAACACTCCCTTCCCACTAACATACTTCTCTCTATCTCTAAATCTGCTTTCCCCATTTTCATTGTCGTCGTCCTTTCTAATTCATGTTAATTTATTTTTATTTATTTGTTTGTTTATTTACTTATTTTTGCAGAACCAGGGATTGAACTCAAGCCCTTGCACTTGCCAGGCAAGGATTTATTCTACTGAGCTATCTCCCTAGCCCTTAATTCATGTTTATGACACATAGCGTTTACATTTGGTACATGTAAGCACATATCTTAAGTCTTTTTTCCTTTTTACTCTCCATCTTTTCCTTGCCCTCATGCTTCTGGACCCCTTCCTATTTGTAAGAGATCTATCTTCTTGTTTCCTCCACACAAGCCTTTATTTTGATCATGATTCCTATTTTGCCTTACTCAAGAGAGATATCATATGGTACTTAAATTTGTATGTCTGATTTGTTCCACTTACCACTATATTTTCCAAGTTATCCATTTTCCTACAAATATCTCAAATTTATCCTTCAACATAACCAAGTAGTACTCCATTATATGCATATATAGATATAACTTCCTTTACCCCTTTGTCTGTTCATGGGCACACGTCTGCATCTAGGATTTAGCTGTTATGAATCGTGCTGCTATAGACATTCGTGTGCATGTATCACTGTAATGCAATGTCTACCTCTTTGGGGAAGGTGTCTAGAAGGGGAATAGCCGGGTCAAATGGAACTTCTAATTTTAGTTATTTACAAAACCTCTATACTGATTTCCGTAATGGTTACACTAGTTTTGATTCCCACCAACAGTGTAGGAGGGTTTTTTTTTTCACCACAGCCAGCCAACGTTTTTATTTTTTGATTTCTTGCTGATTGCCATGCTTTCTGGTGTAAGAAGGAATCTTAGCATTGTTTTAACTTGTATTTTTCTGATGACCAGAGATATTAAACATTTTTGAGAGCCGGGCGTGGTGGCGCAGGCCTGTAATCCCAGCACTCGGGAGGCTGAGGCAGCAGGATTGTTGTGAGTTCGAAACCAGCCTGAGCTACAAAGTGAGCTTAAGGCCAGCCTGAACTGCATAGTGAGACCCTGTCTCAAAAAGACCCAAAAAAAAAAAAAAAAAAAAAAAAAGAACATTTTTGATATGTTTGTTGGGCTTTTGTATTTCTGAGAAGTGTCTATTCATTTTAATTTTTTAATTGGGTCTTTATTTTGAATTGTCTAATTTTTAAAAGTTATTTTTATATTCTAGATCTTAGTCTTCTGTCTAAGGAAGAGTGGAAAAATTTTGTCCCATTTTGTAAGTTGTCTCTTTATTGTTTCCTTTGCTATACAGAAGATTTTTAATTTGATGTAATCCCACTTGCTGATTCTTGCTGTTATTTCTTTCACAACTGGGGTTTTGTTCAGAAAGTCCTGGCCTGCACCTATCACTTCAAATGTTTTACATATTTTATCTTCCACAAAGTTCAATGTTTCTGTTTTAATGTTTAGATATTTGATCCATTTTGATTTTAGTTTAGTACATGGTGAGAAATATATGTCCAGCTTTAACCTTCTGCAGATAACAAGCCAATTTTCCCAGCACTAATTGCAGAAGAGGCTGCACTTTCTCGAATATACGCTTTTGGCCCCTCAGTCAAAGATAAAAGAACACAATGTGTCTAGGATATTTCTGTATCTCTGTGCTGTTCCATAGATCCACAACTGTTCCTTGCCATTGCTGCGTTAGTTTTTTTAGTTTTTGTTCGTTTGTTTTGTTTTTTTGCCTGGCTCAGGCTGCCTTAAGGGCAGGTCTGGTAAGGCAGGTGGAGGTGGGGATCCACAGTGGTATCCAGCGCCTCACTGCATTTGCATGAGCAGGTGCTTAAAACATCTAAGCTAATGCCCCCCACTCCCCCCACCCCGGCAGTTTTTAATCATTCTTACTTTGTAGTGAAACTTAAAAAAGTTTATCGTTCTTATTGGACAAGATTGCTTTTCCTAACTGGGTCTCTTCTGGCTGCCTATAAATTTTAAGATTGCTTTCTCTAGTTCTAGAGGTATGCTGTCGGTATTTGATTGAAATTGTGTTGAATATTTGTATCAGTTTTGGGTGTATGGCAATTTGGGAGAAGGTTGTTTTGGGCTTTTTCGAGAAAGGTGTTGCTTTGTAGCTCAGGCTCGCCTTCCTGAGTGCTAGGATCACAGCCACACACTGCCGCGCCTAGTTTTAACGTGGCTATTTCGGTGATATTGGTTCTGCCTATCCAGGAATAGTTTAGCCTTCCACTTTTTCCCATCCAGGTACTAACCAGGCTCATCTCTGTTAGCTTCTTTTTCTTCTTCTTCTTCTTTTTTTTTTTTTTTCCCCAGAACTGGGGACTGAACTCAGGCCCTTGTACTTGCGAGGGAAGTGCTTATTCCACTGAGCCATCTCTCCAGACCCTCCTGTTAGCTTCTGAAATCAGATAAAACTAGGCATGTTCAGGGTGTTATGGCTGTAGACATCTTTCCATTTTCTGATATCCTCTTCAATTTCCTTCAGAGTACTGTAATTTTCTTGAAGAGGTCTTCCACTTCCTTGGTTAGGTTATTTTTTATGTATTTTATTTTTCTTAATGTTGCATAGAATAATTTTTTTTCTTAATTTGTCATTGAGTTCATTATTGGCATTCTTAAATGTTACTGATTTTTATGCATTGATTTTGTATCCTGTTACATTGCTGAAATTGGTTATTAATTCTAAGAGTTTTTGATGGACTTTTTTGGTCTTTTATATACAAGATCATGTCTTGTGCAGACAGTGATAATTTGACTTCTTCATTTCCTATATGTATTTTCTTCCTTCCTTCCTTCTTTCCTACCTGCCTGCCTGCCTGCCTTTCCTTCCCTCTGTCTTTAACCTTATTGTTCTGGCTAATGTTTCAAGTATATTGAACAGAAGTGATAATAGGAAACATCCTGGTCTTGTTACTGATTTCAGAGTTAAAGTTTTCAGTTTTTCCTCGTTTAATATGATGTTGGCCATGGGTTTGTCATAAAGAGTTTTTGTCAGATTCAAGGTCCTTTTATATCTACTTTCTTCAAAGTTTTTATCATGAAACAATGTTGGATTTTGTCAAAAGCCTTTTCTAGATCTGTTGATATGATCATGCTCCTGTTTATGTAATGTGTTACATTTATCAGTTTGCATATATTGAACCATTCTTGCAACTCTGGGATAAAACTTTTCTTTTTGTATTTTTAGGGAAGAGTCTACAGGGTGTTCAAGATCTCACTACTAGACTGGACTTGTTGTGATCCGCCTGTTTACAGCCTCCCAAGCGCTGGAATTACAAGTGCTGCCACCACGCCCAGTCTCAATTGCCATCTCAGCAGCCCCGGGGGTGGGGCCAGCATGGCAAGCCTCACAAGCGAGCCCCTGGCCCTGTGCCTACTTGCATTCTGTTTGCATATATATATATATATATATATATATGTGTGTGTGTGTGTGTGTGTGTGTGTGTGTGTGTGTGTGTGTGTGTGTATACAAACACATATATATATTTCATTTTAAATACTTTTATTATCTTATTTGAAGCTATAATAAATTTTGAAAATATTCCTCAAATATTACCTGGATGGAGGCTGGAAAACAAATATCCTAAAGAAGCATAAAAATTGGAATTTGGAAAACTGCTACCAATTCAAAGAATAGCTACACAAAATAAAGCCTTTTGAGAATTTGCAACCTATAATTCCCAAAATTTGTCTTCTTCTTCAGCTTCTTCACAAGTAACCACAGTGCTGCTAGACAGAGGAGAAAAACTTTTATTTTTACCAGAAGTCAGACTCAGGACTTTGTATTACCAGGCAAGTGCTATCTCCCCAGAATGCCGTCTGTTTCTAATCTTTCACGGGTTCAGGCTTTCTCCCTCAGTGTTATTTCCACCATCTAGGCATGGACTCTCCCCACTCCATGCTGAAGCACTGAGCAAAGCAGGTATGAAAGCCCCTTCTCTAGACACTGCAGCCTCTACGTGTTGCACTCAAAAACCAAACAGAAAGCAAAGCCAGAGCCTTTATGACCTGAGGGTTAGTCAGAAAGGTGTGTATAATTTTTCAAAGATGCCAACCACAGTTTTTTTAAAAAGCCAAAATTAAATGTTCTCAGGAACCTACCTCTTAGAACTAAGGGTTGAAGACAGATGTTCCAACCTGTTCTATGGTAAATTCAGAAGGTCAGATCAAGTTTTAATTATCTCCCTCACCCTAACATCATTGTACTGTATTGTTATCCAGGTTTGCTTTCAATTTTTGGACTCAAATGATCTTCCTGTCTCAACCTGCTGAATACAGAGTACTAGGGGCATGTGCCACCAAGCCCGGGTCTACATTGCTATTTTTTTACATTAATGAAGACTGACATTAAAACTCTCTTTGGCTCTTTTTGGTCCTTTCAATTTTTTTTTTTTCCAGAACCGGAGATTGAACTCAGGCCCTTGTGCTTGCCAGGCAAGTGCTTATTCTACTGAGCCATCACCCTGCCCCGGGTCCTTTCTAATTTATTTATTTTATCTATTTATTATTTATTTATTAATTTTTGTGGAACCAGGGATTGAACTCAGGGCCCTGCACTTGCTAGGCAAGTGCTTAATCTCCCCAGGCCCCACAACTTTAAAATTTAATAAAGAACTTCTAGTTTGATTTTTTAAAATACGTATCTTTTCTACAGTTTCATTCTCAGACAAGACTTATAACTAATTTTTTTGTTTGTTTGTTTTTGTAGAACCGGGGATTGAACTCAGGGCCCTGTACTTGCCAGGGAAGCGCTTATTCCACTGAGCTATCTCCCCAGCATAACTAATCTTTTTATAAACTATTTTTATCTTTTATTTTGCCTATATTTTGTCTTCATATGTATCATTAATTCTTTAAAATCAGTGTTTTGGATCCCCCTGGATATGTTGTGTAGACTTCAAAGACTTGCAAAGAATTCCGGGCTGGTTGCCACCTTTGTTGCCATGGCAGCAGCACAGTTACTTCTTCGGACAAAGCAGCGAGGGAGAACACAGCGCTAGGTGCGCACCATTTAGCTTGTGCACAGGCAGAACTGGAAGGTTGGTCCTAGCTCTCTGGCCCTGGCTTCTTCCAGGGGCTGTTAATCAGGGGAAGGTCTTGTTTTGGAATAAATATTTCCGTTGACGGAAATGATGAGTGGATGCCTCTTTAATATTTTTATAAACCACTTAGAAACTCCAAAAGATTAGTGGGTCACTTTCCTGTGAGTACCAAGGGACCTCACGGTCAGAAGGTGCACCCTGTCATCCTGGCCGTGTCAGTGTTTAGTGGAGGCAGTGCGCTTCCATTTGAGATTTTCTGTTTCGTTTCCAGGACTGGAGCCTTACCCAAGCCATCAGCTGCTTTAACCCGAAGATAAGAATCTAGGTTTTGGCAGATTGTCAGGGTGCTGTTGCATGCGGGATTTCCAAACTCTTTAGTGGTCTTAAAGTTAGATGAGCCAGTCTTTGGCACGGAAGCACTTTTGACAATAGGCTATGAGGTCTGGCAAGGACTCTGAGAAGTCTGGTTCCCAGTATCCCACCCCATGCTCTCTGCAGGAAAAGAGGAGGAAGCGCCAAGGATGGAGCGTCAGACTGGTGACTGTGGGGACAGGGACTGTTGCTGGGAGCCCCCAGACTGCACAGTCAAGGTGTTCACCTCCCCAGCCTATTTACCAATATCTTGTGGAGGATTTTTATTTCTATATTCATTAAGAAAATCGGCATGTGGTTTTCTTTTGTAGTTTAGTCTTTTTTTTTTTTTTTTTTTTTTTTTTGCGGAACCAGGGATTAACTCAGGCCCTTGCGCTTGCCAGAGAAGCACTTATTCCACTGAGCCATGTCCCCAGCCCTTTCTTTTATAGTTTAATCTTTGTCCAGTTTGTTTTGTTTTGTTTTTTGTTTTTGGTGGAACCAGGGATTGAACTCAGGGCCTTGCACTTGCCAGGTAAGCGCTTATTCCACTGAGCCATCTTTTGTCCAATTTTTAGATCAGTAATGCTGGTGTCTTGAAAAGAGTTTGGAAACACTGCTTTCCTTTCAATTTCATTGAAGAGTCTGAGGGGTATTGGTGATACATTGTCCTTAAAAGTTTTGTAGAATTCAACAGTGAATCCATCAGGTTCTGGGCTATTTTTAGATAGTAGGGTATATTTCTTCTTTTAATTATTATTGCTATCTCAACTTCATTGCTTATTATTGGGTTCTTTAATATTTTTATGTTTTCTTGGTTTAGTTTTGATAATCACAGGAGCGTAGGAATCTGTCCATTCATTTTTATTCCATCCCTAGTACCTCATGCCATGCTGGCCCTGCCTGTAGACATACTGAACTGGCCACCGAGACCTAGCTTGGTGGCGAACACCTGTATTCTCCAGGCTGGGGAAGCTGAAAACAGGAGGATCTCTGTGAGTCCGAGCTGCAGTAGTGAGACCCTGTACCAAATACATTTTTAAAAAATACAATTTTTAATAGCAGGTACTAATTAATTCTGGATTTCCACTGTGTATGTTGTACTGACAATTGATTGCAATCTAACCCATTGATCTGACTCTTCTCTCTTGGTAAGTTCAGCTAAGGGTTTATCTGTTTTACTTTTTTTTTTTTTATTTTAAGGAAGGGTCTATAGGGTGTTCAGAGTCTCACTATTAGATTGTACTCATAGTGATCCTCCTGTTTACAGCCTCCCAAGAGCTGGGATTACAAGTGCGTGCCACACATTCTGTCTCAATTGCCATCTCAGCATGCCCCAGGGGCAGGGCTGACATGGAAGGCTTAGGGATCAAACCCCCAACCCCTGCGCCTGCTTGCAGGCACTTTAATCCACTAAACTATTTGGTTGGCCCTGTTTTATCTATTGTTTCAAAAAAAAGAAAAGAACTAGCTCTTTGATTTGTTCTTTGATTTTATTTGGTCTTAATTTCATTTATTTTCTATGCTGATCTGTGTGGTTTGGGCTTGAATTGTTTTTGTTTCCAATATCTCAAGATTCCTCATGAGGTTATTTATCTGAGCTCACTTTCATTTCCTAATATGAGCATTAATTACAGTAAACTTCCTCTTAGGACTGCTTTCATTGTGTCCATAGGTTCTGATGTGTTGTACTGCTGTAGTCATTTGCTTTCAGAAGTTGTTTAATTTCTTCCTTGATTTTTCTTTTAACCCTTTGGCTATTCAGGAGTGTGTTATTGAGTTTCCAAGTGCTTCTAAATTTTGTTTCTTTTTTTTTTTTTTTTTTTTTTTTTTTTTTTTTTTTTTTTTTTTTTTTTTTTTTTTTTTTTTTTTTTTTTTTTTTTTTTTTTTTTTTTTTTTTTTTTTTTTTTTTTTTTTCCTATTGATGGTTTATACTATTGCACAGTGGTCTGGTAATAAACTTGGGGTTTCAGTTCTTTCAGATTTATTTAATTAGGCTCTGTGGCCTAATATGTGATCTATTTTAGAGAACAGTTCCAGTACTGCAGAGAACCCTACTCTGTTGTAGTAGGGGGAAACACTGTACGTATCTGTTAAATCTGTCTAAGAACATGGTGAAGCAGAGATTTTTTTTTTTTTTTTTTTTTTGTACCAAGGATTGAACTCAGGACCCTGCTTTTGCCAGGTAAGTGTTTATAATACTGCGCTATCTCTCTGGCTCTAATTTTATTTTTTAATGTATTTAGTACAGGGTCTACAGTGTCTCACTACACAGATCAGACCTGTAGTGATCCTTCCTGTTTTTCAGCCTCCCAAGTGCTGGGGTTACAGACACTTGCCACCGTGCCGTCTCAATCACTGTCTCAGGGTGGGGGGGGCACAAAGGGGAACAAACCCTGGTCCTTGAGTCTGCCTAAGCAGGGGCTTTAACTGCTGAGCTATCTGCTTGGCTCTCACAAAGTTTCTGTCTCTCTTTTTCTTTTTTCTTTTTTAAGCACAGATATTCTTTTCTTTTTTCTTTTTTTTTTTTTTTGAGCCCAGATATTTCTTTATTAATACTCTGTTCAGTTGATCTATTTGCAAAAGTGTTGCAATCACCCACTATATTAGTGTTTACTGAAGAAACAGATTTAATACAAGATATACAAATACATTAAGAATTACAGACTGGCTTCCATAGGCACCCACCCAGTCAGATGCAAGCGTGCAAAAGACCTGCCTACCCACTGAACATCCAAAGGACCCAGTCAAAAGCCTGGAGATCTATGAAGCATCTGATGGAAGTCTGTATCAGGAGGCCGAAGGGTCTGCCCTGGAAGCCAGGAGATGATGTCTGAAGTAAAAATGGAGACTGGAGCTCCTTCTTCCTTCTTTGTTTCCCTTTGATAGCATTCTGGCAATAATCCTCCCTGTTGTGGGTCTCCACCCAAGAGCTATGCTGAGCCTGTCTAGTTGAGCATTATTTACTCAAGCTGATACAACCAATCAATCACCACAGCACAATGATTGTATATTTATTTGATCTTTTATGTTCAGTACTATTTGTTTTATGAAAAATATGTGCTTCAATATTTAGTGCATATATATTTTCTAGCATTATCTCTTGTTGGAATATTACCTTCCCTGGTAAATAGTGACCATTTTTGTCTTTTCTGATCATGTTTAGCTTGAAGTTTAGTTTGCCTGCAATTAGAATTGCTACCCCTGCTTGTTTTAAGGATCTTGGTGAATGGAATATTGTTTTGTGATCTATGTTTTTTGGTGGAACCGGGAATTGAACTCAGGCCCTTCCTGTGCTTGCCAAGAAAGTGCTTATTCCACAGAGCCATCTCCCCGGCCCCCAGATAAATTTCTTGAATGTAACAGAATGTTGTGAACTGCTTCTTTGTTTGTTTGTTTTGTAAAACTTGTTTTTTAGGGCCACGGAGATAGCTCAGTGGTCTAAGTACCTACCTGGCAAGCCCAAGGACCCAGGTCTGATCCCCAGTACCAAATGCTATGCTGGCCCTATCCTGGGCATGCAGAGCTAACCACAGACTGGGCGTGGTGGTATACACCTGTAATCCCAGTGCTAGGGAGGCTGAGACAGCAGGAGGATCACTACAGTCCAAGCTGCATTGCAAGACCCTGTATCAAATACACAAAAATTAAAAAAAAACACAAAAGACTGGTTTTTAATAGTCTGCCAATTTGTGTCTGAATTGGAGCCATTAACATACAGAGTTATTACTGAGGTATTGATTAATGTCTAACATCTTGTTCTTTTATGTTGT
>PVKA01012438.1:0-39124 GCA_004027165.1 Ctenomys sociabilis
AGTGTTGCAGGCAGCAGAGTTAGATAGAAATATTTTTTAGGCAGTCAGTTAGGGCCAGGCCCTGGAAAGAAATAATAACAGGAAACAAGATATCTGCAACTCTGGGGAGAAAGGGAGACTCCTGCTGTGAACCAGACCTAAAGGCCAAAACAGATGCTAAAAGAATAACACCAGAGATTGATATTCTAAATAGGCAGTAATCACCTAAAAAGACCCAAGTGAGTTACTAGCCCAACCCCCAAGGGGAAGAGACCCTGTCCCCTATTCATGCCTGGTTACTGCGTGACTCGGTTCCCCATTTGGTCCTGGACCTAATCAACTTTACCTGAAAAATGGTGCTTGTAATCCCATTGGTTGATTATGGTTTTGTCCCACCCCACATCCACCTAAGCGAGACCCCTTCTCTGCCTTAGTCCCGCATGGTTTTGCCCTATAAAAGTCCCTAAAAGAGGCAGCTCCCCGGGCAACCCACTCGGGACCCCCTTCTGTCCCTCTCCGACAGAAGCTTTTCTATCCAATAAAGTTTTTCCTCAACCTCCATTTGTTCCTAAAATTCATTCTTCGGTTTTAGAGAACACGAACTCATCCAGGTCAGGTTGGGAGTTTTACTTCCTTGTATCATTAGGACCCTGTGCTTGCCAGGCAAGCCCTTATTCTACTGAGCTATCTTACCAGCCCACTGCTGAAACTTCTGACTCGCACATTTCAGTGACATAATTTGCTATAGAATGAATTAACTCTGGCACTCAGGAAATTCACTTCCAACCCAGGAGGACAAGATGGAACTAAGAGGTTCTCTCAAAGCCTGAGTGTTTTGTAAAAGGGGATGAAAAAATCCACATAGCAGAGTGGCAGAAGGATCCAATGAGAAAGGATGAAAATGCCCAGGACACAGGGAATATCACTGCATTTGAGTCAGAATCAGCAACTAATTCTATCAGACCAGCACTGGGAGGATATGATCCTATGTCCAGTCTTCTCCCAAAAGACAATATCAAGAGAAAATAAAATAGTCACATAAAAGAGTTTGGAGAACAAAAGCAAAGCTTAGAATCAAAATCTCGATAATTAGATCCTATCACTTCTGGCCAAAAAATGACTGGCTGAGTTTTCTCTGGGCCTCAGATCCTGGTGTCCTGTAATTACTCATCCCTCATCCCATCATTAACAATCTCTCTAGAATGAGATTTGTCACCTTTGCAGCAGTTTTAATTCACTCCTTGCTTATCCATCCTTCAAATGGTTTTGGTCTCTGGACTCTTCTAGTGAACAGTCTCATTGACTGCTGGGGATCTGAGTTCTGGGAGGTGGGAGATAAGAGTGTTTGTGGGCTATTGTCTTTCAGTGAGGCCTGTGACAGGAAAAGAGGAGGTAGAACTACATCAAGCTAGGTGGCAAGGGCTGGGGAGATGGCTCAGTGGAATAAGTGCTTCCCTGGCAAGCACAAGGGCCTGAGTTCAATACCCTGTTTTGCAAAAAAAAAAGAAAGGTGGCAAGCACAAGGCAATGCACCATGCCTTTTTCAGTCAATGGGAAAATGCATGACATCAAGAATCTTAAAATTCAGGGTTTTTTCCTTCCCTGCCTCTTTCTGATTGCACATCTTGGGCCTCCTTCGATCTAAGTATAAGTATCTTCATCTACAAAATGTCTCCCTTCAGCACCTCCTATTGTGAAGGGTAAATGAGGTCAAGCCAAGGGAAGTTCTCTCTACACTAGAAATTTCCTAGGAGGTGGCCTCTTCTCCAAGGCATGTCACGTATAGAAAATCATGCTCAAGTGCCCAGCACTCTTTGTTAACCTGAAGGAACTTGAGAGCTCTCTAAAGGACTCTAAGACTGGAAGAATCCAGCCCAAAGGTGCCAGTGCTCCAGACTCCCAGGCTGAATTTGTTGGAGGAAGTACAAGAAACCCCAAACTGAAAGGGGGAGGCACAGAGCCTCGGAAGAGTACTGGGCAGACTGCCAGCCTCACGTGGACGTCACCAAGACCAAGCAGCCGGCACTGCTAAGGGACAGCGCAGGGTTGTTCCTGTCTCAGCTGAGGGTGAGTGTTAAAGCTTCAGCTCTGCCTGGGACCTGCTCTTGGACTTCCAGCATGGTATTCAACCCACTCTGCCCCTTCAGCAGTAAAAGAATTGGTTACGCACTTATTATTATTTTGGTGAGAATAAATGAGTAAATTACAATTTAATAAACATGCACAGAACAACGCTGGACAGCTGGGCGCCTGTTATCAGTGGGGTCTGCACATGTCAATGGAGTCAAACACTGCCCAGCAGAGTGTGCTCTCCACTGAGGCTTGCTGAATGGATTCAGGTTTGGAGGGAGGAAGCAGCAGAACAGAAAGGACAGGCAGTAAGAGTGGCTAGTAAGGAAGCGTAAGCAAAACACAACTAACTTTTTATATTATTTGCTAAAAGAAAGAAAGATGAGGGATCTTTTTCTAACTCATAAACTGCTATTTGGATGAAAAAGATGGTGATAAAACAATGAATGGAGATGAAATGAAACTGACCCTCACGCTTCAGTTAAAATTACATTTTTAGCACTTATAAGTTAGGGTTTTAAGTTCCACAAATGAAATGGCCCAGATTCACTGCTAACCTATGTCGCCTTTGGGCTTCTGAATCATATAGATTTTTATTACCCTGTGGGAAGCTCAGCCTTGCCTTGCCTTGCCTTTTCTTTCCTTTCCTTTCCCTTCCCTTCCTTTCCTTTCCTTTCCTTTCCTTTCCTTTCCTTTCCTTTCCTTTCCTTTCCTTTCCTTTCCTTTCCTTTCCTGTCCTTTTGTTCACTTTGCTTTCCTTTTCTTTCATTTTCTCCTCTTCTCTTCTCTTTCTCCCCTCCAAATTCCTTTGTCCTACGTATACTTTCTTCCTCTTTCAGGATGGATCCAAAAGGCCCCTGTGCACTGGGCAACCCAGTCTGTCTGGGGGCAGAAGCATTCGCTTGACTAGGTGGTCAGAGTGCAGGTGGGGTGCTGTTTTCTTGTCTACACAGAGCCCCCTGAATAGACATGGAGGTGGGTTAAACCCTGCCTTGCTTCTGACTCAGTTCAGAAGGGAAAACGAGTGAGGAATAACATTCCATTCTCAGAAAGAAATGAAGACTGAATAACGCATACAAGTAAGGCACAGTGTAAGAACAGAAAAAAGATAAGGGCCAGGGAGATGGCTCAGTAGAATAAGCACTTGCCTGGCAAGTGCAAGGACCTGAGTCCAATCCCCAGTTCTGCCAAAAAAAAAGGTAACATAAATAGTTGGTAAGTATTCAGCCTGCCTGCCTACCTGTGCCAAAACCTGCTGAGGACCTCAGCAGTGATAACACTTACAGCCCTTTGTACATGTGTCACATGAACCCTCACACCATACCCTGAAATAGGGACACTACCCTCTGTTTTGTAAATGAAGACACTGAGGTTTAGAAATGCCACCAACAGTGAGCAATAGGAAGCCTGTGGCCACCTGCTACTTTCTGTGCTACCCCAAAAGGCCATCAGTAACCATGCGTGATTATTTGCATTTAAATTAATTAAAATTAATATCAGAGTTTCAGCCCCTCAGCCACAATGGCCACACTGCAGTGTTTAGTATTCATGTTTGGCTGGTGACTATGTAATGGGCATTATTTCCTTCATCATAGAAAGTTTGATTGTACAACGCTGCTCTAAATCTGCCATATGGAAGGCTCAAAGATTTGTCATATAAAGTTTTAAAACATTAGTCTGTCCTATTTTAATCAACCCGATTTGTTATTTTGATAAAATGTTAATGTAGTCTATACCCTTTTTTCTGGATCCACAATTCTACTTTTCAAAGGAAAGCTTACAAATTCTGCATTGGTTGTTATTCAAGTTGTAAACTTCATTTTTCTTTGGTCACTCACCCAGCCCACTTATTTTTTTCACTTGGCAATATGCAAAGAAAGCCAGATTTGAGGAGATAGGGTGAGGATAGACATCTATCTTAAGTGTAGGCACCTTAAATATATTATTTCATTTGATTTTTATAATTCTCAGAAACAGGTGTTGCTTTTCACTTCACTGCTAGGGAAACAGATTTACAGAGATTTCTTGCCATTAATGATAGCAAAGCCCTATATCAAGATCATGGGTCTGGGGCTCTCCTGCTTTCTTCCAGGTATAGCTTCATAGATTCCAACCAAATTGTGGAACCTTGAAGTCTGAAATACAAAAGGCCACTTATGGTTGTGGGCACAGAGACCTTGTCCCATGTGATCTGTCTGGTTTGAAAGTTACTGAACCAAATGAGTAGAGGATCTACAATCATTCATTCAATAACTATTTACTGCTTCTTTACTGTTTACAAGGCATTGAGTTAGATATTGGGGGAAGAGACATGGGCCTCATAAAGTTCATAGTCCAATAGAGAGGCAGATAGCTCCCAAATACACAATTGCACCTTTCAACAGGCACTACTGGAGTGCACAGGATGCCAACTAAAGATTTCAAGTCAGATTGATTTAGGATCTTCTCACCTTCCAGATATGCTTAGGAGCAGGGTGACCTGTGGTTCCAACACAAGCTGACTTCTGATCCTATCCCTGTCCTGGAGAGCTCAGGGCAAAGAGATAACCTGGGGCCAGCCTGGTAGCTTAGCGGACTAAAGCACCTGGTCAGGCACAGTGCAGTGGCCGGGGTTTGATCCCCAGCTTGCCATGCTACCCCACCTGAGAGGTGCGCTGAGATGGCGATTGAGACTGGGTGTGGTGGTATGCACCGGTAATCCCAGCCCTTGGGAAGCTGAAAACAGGAGGATCACTCTGAGTCCATTTACATATTGAGACCCTACAGACACTGTTCTAAATATAGAAGAAAAAAAATTCCAAAGAGATGATTTGATACTTCAGGGACCCAAATCTATTTCTCACATGACTTTAGCATTGCTATGGCTGCCAGTACAACTGTAGCTACAGAGACCTCAAAGGGTCAGCTACATAAGAAGTATTGCCAAGGACACAGAAAATTTGAGCTGTTGTGCATTGCTGGTGGGAATGTAAAATGGTACATACAGCCACTATGGAAAACAGGAAAGCAATTCCTCAGAAAGTGAGAGATTTACTTCTGCTTTCCCTCCCTCCATTTCTGGGTATATGCCCTAACAAAATTGGAAGCAGGGAAAATAAAACACAATACAATAAAATAAAATATAACACAATAAAATAAAAATAAAACCTGGGCTGGTGAGGTAGCCTGGCAGATTAAGTGCCTGCTTAGGCAGGCACAGTGACCAGGGTTCGATCCCCTGTCCTGCATGCCATACCAGCCCTGCCCGTGGGGCACCATGAGCTGGCAACTGACTCTGGGCATGGTGTTGCATGCCTGTAATCCTAGCACTTGTAATCCTAGCACTTGTAATCCTAGCACTTGGGAGGCTGAAAACAGGAGGATCACTATGTGTTGGAGCTGTGTTGTGAGACCCTGTACCAAGTACATAAAATGGGGGGGGATTAGAAGCAGGAACACAAAGAGATTCTTGTACACCATTGTTCATAGTAACACTGTTCCCATCACCAATGGTAGAAGCAACCCCAGTGTCCATGAGGGGCTAAACCAGACATGCTATATACATGTGCTAGAATATTATGCATTGTTAAAGAGAAAGACAATTCTGATACGACAACATGAATGAATCTTTGAAAATATGCTACGGGAAATAAATCTGGCACAAAAAGACATATACTCTTTCATTCTACTTAAAGTAATCAAATACAGAGACAGAAAGCAGAACAGTCATTCATTGCTGGGGGCCAATGGGTATGGGGAATGTGTAGAGCTTCAATCTTATGAGACAGAGTTCCATGGAGGGATGGTACTAATGGTTGGACAACATTAGGGATATAATGGAATTTTATACTTTGAGATGGTTAAAATGATAATAAATAAATAACTGTGCATGTAACCAGAGTTAAAACTAAAGACCCTACTTTGTGCCTCCTGATTTCTCAGCCCAGCGCACTCTCCCTGAGAGGTCAGATATAGGCTGGGGCTTCCAGGCAGGTGCAGTCAAAAGAAGTCCCATTTATTCAGGACAACTCAGCCTCTGCCAATTCTCAGAAGTGTCTTTGAGAACCTTTTATGTTCCCAAGTGAGGGTGTCACAAAAGGAGGAAAAGAGGAGTGTATTTGCCATGAAACAATTTTGTCAGCTACCATGATAAATGCTTTAGACATTTTATCACTCTTGGTCCTTATTATGAGATATGTCTTATTCTTCTGATTTTATAGACAAGGAAATGAAGGCTCAGACATATAGTTACTCAAAGATATTTAGTTCCTGATGATAAAGCTGTCTATCCCAGGATCATCCTTTTCTGTATGCAGTGTTGATTTTAAAAAGGAAGGGACTTTCAGTTAGGAGTGGTGACATGCACTATAGACCCAAGAATCTGGGAGGCTGAGGCAGGAGGATCTCCTCATTTGAGTGCAGTCTGGGCAACTTAGGGACTTATCAAGACACTGTCTCAAAATAAGAAAATACGAAAGGGCAGGGGATGTTGTACAGTGTAAAGCCACTGAGTTCAATACCTAGTAAGACAAAGTAGGGTGGAAAGTTTTGGTGAAGAAATAGGTCAAATAACAGATGAAAGATGAACATGAACAGTCTCATCTGCCAGCTGGAAGGAGAAGAGCTTAGTGGGTCTATGTCTGAGGTCCTCAGAAGTTTGCCTGTGCAGCAGACATGACCTACTGTGAATTTCTGACCCAAACTGAGCCAACTTGAGTCTTCTCTCAAACTTTGTTAATCAGGAGACATTGATATTGTACTTAGATGTAGAGTCACAACTAAGTCACCTGGAAGTAGTGACCCAAAGCCCATGTGAGAGGCCCCAGTGGAATGGCCAGTGTTCTTCACAAACCTTTCCATTTTTCCATCTACTCTTAAATCGTAGCTTTGAAAGACTTTTCTGGTCTATGGCTCATTCTAGTGTTCTACCTAGTCATTCTTCCATGCCTAGAAGATCAAGCTGTGTTACAAATACTTTTCCAGCCTTGGTTCTCAACATGCTGTCTGGTGCCTTGGAGGGCTCTATGGAAGTCATGGTTATCAAATTAGGGAGTGAATTTAAGCATTTTCCTGTGCAGAGTCAGGAGATATTACTAAAAACAATGAGGCAGGAGATTTTATTTGCTTATGAATAATTAGGGAGTAATAGGTGGCAACTGGAATTCTCATTCAGGTACCACACTCCAAAGCCTAGGGCTAATAGGATGTTACCTGAAAGGCTTAAGAAACCAGATGTTGCTCAGCTATTTCTAAGTGAAAACTGAGTTCAAAGTGCACCTCTGCACAATAGAACAGCTGTTCAATAGGAAGTACATAGTGAGAAAGGTGACGATTGCCATACCATGACCTTCTAAGTAGTATAGCTCATTGAACCTCACATATGAATTTCCACAGAAAAATAGGTAACTGCATTATTCTTGACAGCAACAAAAATGCAGACTCACACACCAGTTTGCCTCTATATAGCAAGGGGTCAGAAATGAGTGACATGGCTTGTTGCCAAACCTCAACCAACAAGCACCTCAAAGAATATTAAGTATAATTCTCCCTAAACAAAGGAAGATTGAGCAATTTCCTGTGGCTCCCTCAGGACTAAGAATCAATGATTTTACTATACCAAGGTGTCTCCAGTCTCCTGCCAGCTCTTTGCTTCCATGGTCCACATTGGAAATGTATAGTGATGTGTCAGGAGTTGCACAAGACAGAAAAATATCTTGCTTCCTTAACAGGGCCAAATCCTAGGGAGATGGAGAAACTCACCAATAATCTGAAAAGAAACTGAAACAAGAAAAATGCCAATACTTCTGGCTAATGGCATGTAGATAAGATAGGTTGTGTAAGAAGAAAAAACAAAGCACAATAATTAGTTTCTGAAAGGCAGTTGTGGCTTTTATAAATGCTTGAGAGCCACAGAATGTGCTTTTGGGGCATCCACCTGTGAGAGTTCCCAGGCGTGGACAGGGTGGGGCCACTGTCCTCCAGCAGTTCCAGGCTGTCTTCCAGAAAGTAATGGTAATGACTCAGTACATTAAACACTTGCCTTTCTGAACTTTTGTTTACACAGTGTTATGTTCTGTTGGCGTAGCCATAAGGCACGACTATCATCTGAGCTGCTGAGATGTCTCTGGACTAGTCTTAGGGTGTACCCGGTGAACTAAGTTTGTGTCTGGGCAGGTCACCTGGGCCTCTGCAGCACACAGGAAGTGAGACCCAGGAGGTCTTCCTCCCATCCTACTGCGTCATTCTTTAAGGGAACCTCACTCTTTTTTGTGGTTATTTGAATGAAGTTTTTTTTTTTTTCCAGATTGTTTTCTTTATTAGTGTAAATGTTTGTAGTAGATAATGTATTCTTTTGGGGGAGCTGGTATAGGCATATGATGCATATTTATTTTTTCACCCCTTTTCCCTTTTCTCCCCTATTTATCCATCTCTTAATCTCCTTCTTTGTTTTTTATTCAGTACATCTTTGCAGCACACAGTGCTCACAGGACTTGCATGGAGGTAGCACCATAAGTAATACGTCTTAGCTCCTTTTTACTTCTGCTTTCCTTCCCTCCATCTCTTTATCCCCCCCCTTTTGAAAAAGACCCATCTCTTATCTCCTGTTATCCAACTTTTATTTTGCTCTTTAATTACACTTTGGGTTTCTCATGTAAGAGGAACTATAGGAACGAAAACTAGTCCAAGCGCTACTGAAGTCAGTACAAAGAGTCCTCAAAAAAACTGAAACTAGAAGACTGGCAGTGGTGAGGTGTGCCTGTAATGCCAGCTCTTGGGAGGCTGTAAACAGGAGAGTCAGATCTAGTAGCGAGACCCTGAACACCCTGTAGACTCTTCCCTTACATACAAACAAAAACAGAACAAAAAACAAAACAAAAAAAACCCCAAAACTAGAAATTCTATTTCTAGGTAACTTCTTGAAAAAGTCAAAGGTGAGGTCTGAGGAGATGGCTCAGTGGAATAAGCACTTCCCTGGCAAGTGCAAAGGCCTGAGTTCAAACCCCAGTTCTACAAAAAAGAAAAAGTCAAAGGCATCATATTACAGTGATACATGCATGTGCATGTTTATAGTAGCACAATTCATAATTGCTAAAGTCTTAGAAATAGCATGTCTGGAAGGGCTGGCCAGATATCTCAGCGGATTAAAGTGCCTGCAAACAGGCACAGGGGCTGGGGTTTCAATACCAAACACCCCCCCAACACACACTGAGACCGTGATTGAGACTGGGCATTGTGGTGCGTGTCTGTAACCCCAGCTCTCTCAGGAGGCTGTAAACAGGGGGATCACTATGAGTCTGATCTAGTACTGAGACCCTGAACACCCTGTAGACCTTTCCCTTAAAAAAAAAATAGCACGTGCATGTCTGTCCATTGACAGATGAATATAGACAATAGGGTATTTATACACCATGAAGTGTGTAAAACTCTTCCATAAAGGAAAACTTGAATCATTTTAGGAAAATTGATGCAACTTGAGACAATAATATAAATCAGACACAAGCTTGAAAAAAATCTTTTCAAAAATATTCTTGAAATTTTGAATGTTCCTCACAATGTAAAAATGTCTGAGATGATAGATACAGCAATGACTCTGATTTGATTATCACATATTTTATATATATATATATATATATATATATATATATATATATATATATGCATTGAAATGTCACCCTGTACCTATAAATGAATACAATATTTGTCATTCAAAAAATTAAAAACCAACATGAAATTAAGTATATATACATATGTATTTAATATATAATATTCTCAGCATTAATGTCCCAAAATGAAAAAAAAAATCAATTTCAAGTAGTGAAATTATTTGTGTCAAAAATGGGGGGCAAGTTTCTATTGCATAAAGGACAGCTTTTATTTACCTCCAACATTTACTCCCTTTCAGATAAGCTATTTGTGCCCCGTTATTTAAAAAAGAAAGATTCTCAGGTAGGTAGTTTATTTAAAGTTGAAAATTTATTATGTCAAGTAGGAAGGAATCTTAGCAGTATAGAGGCTTGCACTTCAAAGCCCTTCCTAGATGAAAGAATAAGATCTAGAACAGTAAGAAACAGAAGTAATGACCCATCAATTATTTGGACCATGGCAATCACCGTTCCACAAAGAAAAGATCTGCAAATAAATAAATATTTCTGTAGAAATGTTTAAAAGGGGGGCCAGGGAGATGGCTCAGTGGAATAAGCACTTCCCTGGCAAGCGCAAGGGCTTGCGTTCAATCCCCGGTTCTGGCAAAAAAAAGAGAAATGTTTAAAAGGATTAGCTATAGAATGGTTAAAATGGTCTAAAAAAAGTCAAAGGTAGATTACATCAAATAGGTTTTTATCCTTTACCAGAATGTTTTCTTAGCTTGGTATGCAATATAAAATGTATTATAAACTGGGTACCAACTTCCTATGATCAATGTATTGCAAACATGCATTAATAAAAAAAGTATTCAAAAAGCATGCTGGCATCAAAATACAAAACAAAGGGCCCAGAGAGATGGCTCCGTAGAATAAGCACTTATAAGGGCCTAAGTTCAATCTCCAGTTCCACCAAAATACAAAACAAAAATGAAAAGATCTATGTGAGGCAGAAACAGACAGCAAATTCTGGCAGATAAAATGTCATAATAAGTCTCATTGTAGTCATCATAAGAACGAGAAAACTGCTATAGTGGTAACAACAGTGTTCTACTGGAATTGATGTTTTGTACAAATGTAGTGTTGTCACATTGTAAAGGCCCACTGTGAAAGTCTACAAGAACTTAGCCCATCAAGAGACAATACAAAAACAATGAAGGAAAGCAGTGCTCTGGTGCTCACTTGTAATCTCAGCACTCAGTCATGAAACCCTGTCTCAAACACACACACACACACAATCATACAATCAGTCTTTCAAAAATGCTTATATTCATAAAGATATATAGTGTAGGACACCTACTGTGACATTATTGGCAAAGACTAGAACAAATGTGCATGTCTATAGCAAAAGAATGAGAAAGATTTAAATCAAAGTATTCAAAATGGAGAATACCTAGGTTGTAAGTGAAAGTGAAAGAGTAGTAAGATAGCGTGAGAAGTTTTACTTTTTAGTTGTGTTATCCGTTGTAGATTATTTTCATTTTACATGTGTTGCTTTTTATTTTTAAATATTAATATTTGTTTTGGTTTGTGTCTAGTTGTCCCCCCAAAGCCTCATGTAGTCATGGGGTGGGGACTTCTAGACTTTGTGATTAACGCATGATCCCCTGGGATTATGTGGATCCAAGGCTGGGATTATGGGTTTTAGTACTGCTGGGATTATGGGTGTGAGTACTTCCCCCAGCTGAGGGCAGAGCCTGAAAATAGTATAAGATAAGACAGACTTTCTGTAGAGATTGCTCTTTGTTGTCATTGTTGCTGTTCAGCTATTCGGGCGCCATGAATGACTGCTCTCTGCCATGTGCCCCTCTGCCTTGGAGCCAGCTGAATATGGACTGAAACCTCCAGCAACTGTGAGCTAAGAAAATCTTTCCTTCCTTCATTTTGGGTGCTAGGTATTTGTCCCAGCAACAAGAGGAGAGTAACTGAGGCAGTATTATTTAAAAATTTTAAATTAAAAAATGATTATGTTTTAGGGGACTATAACACCTTAGCACTGAGAGAGGTCTCAGAAGTCTGTACAGTTTAACTTCTGCCAGACAGCTGCACAGCTTAGCTATCTGTGGAATTCGAGGTGGGGGTCTGCTTATCTGTGACTCACAGGGGCCTGGCCTTGAGAGTCAGAGGTGGTTTATGGAGACACAGTATTACAAGGAAGTAAAAAATTACATAAAGCTTTGTGGTTTCTATAATCTATCCCTGCCTATCCCTGCACTGTTAAATGTCAATGATACTTGCACTGTAACCCTCAAATCCTCCAGGTTCATGCCAGGCCCAAGTCACTGACAGCCGTGGAAGGTGTTTGGACACACACAGCTGAGGTCACCTAAGCCAGTCAGTGGTCAGTTTAGTACATTCCCACCACACTGTGGCCACTGTCCGGCAAGGCCTCCACTACAGACTGGTTAAGTGTTCCCATAGGACCAGTTGTTAAGTCCACTGAGGGGCTCTTGGAAGGTGGTGGAGCCTGCAGGAGGTTCTGGGTCACCTAAGGTATGCCTTGGAAAGTGATCGTGAGGCCCTGACATCATCTTCTTTTTCTTCTCAACCATGATGCAAGCAAGGTTACTTGGCCATGTGCTCTGCTATGATGTCCTGCCCATATTTCCCACTACAGGCTAAAAAGCAGCAAATCTTCCCAGTTGAGTGTCCAAAACCTTAAGCCAGAACAAACTTTGCTCATCATAATTTGGTTATCCAATATAGCTGGTTTTTTTTTTTAAGGAACTGGGAATTGAACTCAGACCCTTTTGCTTGCCAGGGAAGCACTTATTCTACTGAGCCATCTCCCCTAGTCCCCCATGTTGCTGTTAACAGTGACAGACAGCTACCCAATCCAGCCTTAAAATGTCTGCATATACATTACCATTCCCACGCCCCTCTCTTGGCCAGGTTTCCTGCTACTTGACAGCTTGAGAAGAGCTTTGTACTGCTCTGATCTTGATGTTTTATGTACTAAGAGGTGAAATGTTTACACATTTCAGTCAACGCAGAAACTTTCTTTGGTAGCAACTTGATCTTCTGTTAGGGCTTTTACACCTTCCAAACTACACATTGTTCCACTCCATACCAGAAATACAGCTGACTTTGCTCCATGTTTCCCTGACGATCATTAGCATAGTGCAAGGAACTCAGTTCTATCAAAACTTATTGTTACTTAACTTTGCATCGTGCTCAAAATTGGGCATATTACTGGAAAGGATTTGATTCACCAGTGTTTTAAGCCACTGGGAAAGACTATAACAAGAAAAATATACTCATCACTATCATCCCCTCTAGTATATAAGATATTGCCTTCTATATTGGGACAATATCAGATATTCAATACATGGAAATAGAAAAGTATAAACTCATAAAGGACAAAAGTGATCAGTAGCCCATATTGTATAGCTCAGAATCTGAGACCTAACTGGTTAAAACTAGGTTAGTCAAGGTCATCAGTTACTTGGCTAATGTCAGCTAGGGTTCAGATATTCCTACACTGAATTCCATGTTCTTTCTTTTATGAGGTTGCTTATTGGATGGATGAATGAATGAATGAATGAATGACTTCACCAATTTTGTGCAACCAAAAGAGGTTAGAAAAAGAGACTTCTAGTTAAAATAATTTTTTTTTTTTGGGGGGGGACCGGGGATTGAACTTAGGCCCTTACACTTGCCAGGGAAGTGCTTTTTCTACTGAGCCATCTCCCCAGCCCTTAAAATAGTTTTTGAAAAATAAGTTTAAAAAAACCAAAGACAACAACAAAATTAAGGTTTCTTGAAAGCATATGATAATTCTCATTTGTCCAATCTTGCATAATTATATCTGTTAATCTGAGCAACAGAGGAAGTTCCTCTGCCCAAAGTTCATGCCCAAGGAAAAACAGAAGTATTAAAAGTTATTTGAACTAGAAAGAGAAAAAGAAGGCATGGAAGAGGATGGTTACCAAAGTCTCTGTTGTTGGAGATGGCTTTATAAGAAAACCACCTAAATATGAAAGATTTGTTAGACCAACAGGCTTAGGTTTTAAGAAAGCCACCTTTTACCTGCCAATACGTGGTGTGAAAAAGAATCCCTCATTGTCACTGCATACAACTTTGGGTTTTATTACCAAAGGGACAGCGAGTAAGGTGAACGTGAGCAAGTTGGGTCTTGGGACACAAGGAGGCAAGGCTATTCGGGGTGAATACGCCCAGAAAAGCAATAATCCTGAAAATGATGGATGCATCAGAGTAGTCTTACTAGTTTGACAGATGTTTCTTACACTGATTGAAGACTACAGACCAATCAGGAAAACCATAACTCGAATAGTGCTGAACAACTTTCATGACTACATTCATCAAGAAAACCGTTTATTAAATTGTAAAAACATTTAAATGGCCCAGTTTTACAAAAAAAAAAGAAAAAGAAAATCATTAACATATATAGTGATATGTTATCCTGTTTCTGTTATTTGTTTTAACTCTTCAAAATAAAATGAAAATGAAAAAAGATAAAAGAGACTGAAGTCAAATAATCTAGTAAATTATTTGTCAATTTAACTGATAGTTTCCAGTTTCAATTAAGCAATTTCTGAGGAGCTTGCAGATTAGCTCAGTTATTTAAGGCACCTGCTTGGGCAAACTCAGGCACAGGGGACGGAGGTTGGATCCCCAGCTCCAAATGGGGCACCACACCCACCCTTAAGGCAGCCTGAGCCAGTCAAAAATTAAATTCAATCAAGGAATTTCTTTATAGTTTTAGATATTTTTAATAATTTAAAAATTTTAATTAATGCTTATATACACAGACAAATCAGATTTCAGTAGCATAATTCCAATTCATTATATAGCACTTGCCACAAGTAATAACATCAACAGAATAAACCCATCTATTTTTACTTGTCTTTACATGTCAGTGTAAAGAATGCAAGCACTTCATGTTATGTCCCTATTGTGCAATTTCTTGAAGGACAAAAAGATTAAAAGAAAACTAATCCATTCAAATGAACTCCAAGGCAGCATGACTACCAGATTTTTAAATTACTTTATCCTTTATGAACACACTTTTAACCTCTAGAACTCTCTTTTCTAAAATTAAACAACCAGGGGCCTAGGAGATGGCTCAGTGGAATAAGCACTTCCCTGCAAGCGCAAGGGCCTGAGTTCAATCCCTGGTTCTGCAAAAATAAATACATAAATAGATAAATAAAATTAAACAACCATTTGACAACTTTGGATTTCACTTCTTTCATTTTCTTGCTCACATTAAGAAAGAGAAATTTGAGAAGAAAAATAGGGAGGACAAATGAAAACAAAAATGGAGAAAGGGAGAGATTATCCAGAAACTGTAAGACTGAAGTTCCAGGTTCCTGGAAGAAGAGAAAAATGTGCTGGGGCATGGTCAGGAAATGTGCCTCTCAGCCCCGTTCCCTGCCGAGGAGCAAGCAGGCAATTTTACCAACCACTGTGGACAAACAGAAAATGGAGAGAGCCGCAAGCCCATAGTCAGATGCACCAGATGGGCCAAAGCTTAAACCCTGAAGTTGCCTGGGAGGGTGCCTTCACGCCCGCCACTGCAGTCCCTGCAACCCAGTCGAAATCAAATGTCATAAAAAGTAACTGCTTGAAATTACAATGTGCTCTTTAAAGACCAATTAAAATCTAAACCTTCCTCTCCTACTTTAAAGGAGAAAGCTGAGATATAGAGAAATGAAATCTCAAAAAAGGCACAAAGTAACTAGAGAGAAAAACTAATTCAGGATCCTAATTTCACCACCAGAACCAGTGACAATGAAAGCCCATTTCAATGGAGCAATGGTGTTTTAAGAGTGCTGGTGCCTCCAGCACTTTAATTGCTTTTACTCATTTCTCGCAGGTAGAGAAAAGTCAAACTGAGACTCTCACTTTGAACCAACACTGACCTCCCTGCCACCTAAAATTAAAGAGATACATGAGTACATGTTTTCCCCTAATGATTTAGAGAAATCATGTTAAGGCTAAAACATCAGGTTCAATGGCTTCAAAGGTCTAGGGACCATGAATTCCTTCCATGACAATCAGTCCTCTCCCCTTACCTGGCCAGGTAATCAGAGAAGCTGGATAAGTCTGTCTTTATCATTCACTAAATGAAGACTTCTAAAGAACAAGATCCAAGCAATTAACATTCCAAAACAGGGCTTTTTTTTTTAAAAAAAAAAAAAAAAAGAAGAAGAAGAAAATGTTTCCTTACCCTTAAAAATAACAGAAACAATAGGATCCGGTTTCCCAAATTTCGTTCTAGGGATATTACTGGCAGATTCCACAATCACTCGGAGCATGGCTGTTAGCTGACAGAAAGCAAGTTTCAGTAGACTCAGTTCAGAGGCGCGGCGCGTTGCGGCGCGGCGAGGGAGCTCCTGGGCCTCCGCCCTGGGATAGTCTGTCTTCCCAGCCAAGGGAGGTTTGTCCAGGGGAGAGGAGCGGGAGAGGAGAATGGGTGGACCTCTGAAAGATTATTTACTGAAGGCTCCGTGTAAACTGATACTCAGACTCGGTGAGTCTACACAGTGCCCCAGGCAGTAACTTATGAATTCAAAAAATGTGGAAGTGAAAAGAACCAAATCCCGAGTTTGTGCAACAAGTGAAACTAAACTGGATTTGGAGCTAATAAAACGCATGCAAGTCAGGAAACCACTTAAATGTTAGTCATTCAGTAGTAACTTGTGAAACCAAATTAATTGATTTTCTGGAGCCGCTTTCGTTCTCTGCTGAGTTTTCTGGAGTTTAAAAACTTTGATATTGAAAAAAATTTTACCTTTGCCGTTGCTTTTCATGCTTTTTTCTTTTCTTTCTTTTTTTTTTTTTTTAATGCTGTTTTACACACCCGTTAAGCAACCACTCATAGACAACTTTCGGAAAGCAGTTGAAAGTCGCCCTCTACGGTACGGCAAAGGAATAACGGGTTTATTCCAAATGAACCCAGTCCATGCGTGGTAATCTACAGGTTTATAAAACTGATGTTTTAATTAAGAGCTGATCCTTTTCTTTATAAAAGGATTTGCCATAGTATTTCTATTTAAAATCCTCCAGAAACTAGAATCTGGGGCGGGGGAGATGGCTCAGTAGAATAAGCGCTTGCCTGGCAAGTGCAAGGGCCTGAGTGCAATCCCAGTTCCACAAAAAAACCCCAAAGAAACCAAAAAACCCAGAAACTAGAATCTTAGTTTTCCTGCAGCATCAAATGCTGCTGAAGGTGTCTTCTGCAGAAATGGAGAGGAAGCTGCTGGGAACCCTATGCCCCAGGGTGTGTAGGGGTAACCTGCTGCTAAAGAGCCGGCGAGGAGGCCCTGGGCTGACCTCCACCAAAGCTGATCCATAGTCCTCCAGCTTCATCACTTTAGTGAGTTTTTTAGCCCCTCCCTGTCTCTGTTTCCTTGTTTATAACACAGACACAAGTTTTGTTATAAAATAAATGTCACATTAAGCCTAGTACACAGTATTCAGTAAATTACACATAGGCACATCAGAAAATCATGGTTACGAGAGTATAGTGAGCCCTTTCTGGTCCTCATCTCAGTCCTAGAAGTTTGTATCTGTAGTCCCATGGACAAATTGTTGGAATCCCATGAAGTTAATCCCATCTACCACTTTCAGTGCAATTTATGGCTAGAATAAAGACACTAAAGTATAGTTATGCAGAGCCAAGGGGTCCGAAGTCCAGCCATGGTGATAGCTATCTGGAACAAAAACCTCAACCCAGGGCCGAACCTGGCTTTATTCAGTCATGAAGGAGGAATGGCTCAAGGATGAATGACTGAGAATTGTGGGAAATAAGTGAGTACTGTGAGCTGGGCTAGGTAGGAGGCCAGCATTCACCTCTGTCATATGCAGAGAGGATATGTAGAAAAAGTAATTTGCATTATGCTACTGAGATAGTGTCTAATGCTTTGGGGTCTGTTGCTTCAGCTCTGATGTGTAATCTCTCAAGCCCTAGGAAGTCATAGCCTCTATCTTGAGCCTCGATCCCAGCTGACAGCTTTGGTTCTTCATCCTGTCTCAACCCAGTTCATTAAAGAGCAGCATGTGTGGGTTATCAGGAAACACATGTGCCATCTTTAAAAATTACCACCAACACCTTGGCTAGACCAATATGCATTGTTCAAATCCAACTGAAAAAGTGAAAGGATAAGGAAAAGTCCTAGTTAGCTCTGTACATATCAATACAAGGAAATAAAATCAGGCTCAGCCAAAATGAACTGAGCTCTTCTTTCAGGGACAGCTGCTCAGGTGGTCCTTCACACAAGAGGATCCCAAGAAAGACATCTTTGCAACCAATGATATCAAGTGCTTTGAAGGAGTATGGTTTAACCTGAAGAATTCTGTTAGTGAATTCCTCAAATCCTTATATAAAGCAAGGAACCAATTATCTAGTGCTATATGTATTAGTGGACACAGAGAATTTTAGTAGAATATGGGCACAATTATTTTTATTTTTGGCTGCATTTTAATTTATCTTTTTTACTTTGAAATATTTGCACAGAAAAATGCATATGACAAATGTGACAGATGTACAATCCTCCATGGAAAGATGCAAAATACTGCCAGCACTCCAGAAGCCCCTGGGATATCCATTTGTCATAGTCACTTTCTTCTGCCTCATATTTTTATAGGTGTATACTTTTCATTTTGTATTAGTACATGCTTGTGATATATAATGATTAAATTCTTTTTTAATTTAATTTAATTTTATTGAGTAACAAATAGCAATGAGACAGTTTCAAAACTGATTAAAAGGACAGTGAAGAAGAGTTCCCTTTTCCCCACAGCCTTTCCAATATTTGTTGTTGGTTGATTTCTTGATGATAGCCATTCTTTCTGGGGTGAGATGGTATCTCATAGTTGTTTTAATTTGCATTTCATGGATGGCTAGTGATTTGGAGCATTTTTTCATATATTTATTCGCTTAATTTTGTCCGCTGAGAAGTGTGTGTTCATCTCGGATGCCCATTTCTGGATTGGGACTTTTATAAATTTGGGGGCCCGAATGTTTTTTAGTTCTTTATAAATTCTAGATAGCAGACCTTTGTCTGAGTGCTTATTAGTTAAGATTTTTTTCAAAATTTGTGTGATGTCTTTTTATTATGTTGATAATTTCTTTTGATGTGTAAAAACTTCTCAATAACAGGTGGTCCCAGTTGTTAATTCTTTCAAGTATTACCCATGTGATTTGATTTTTGTTCATGAACTCTTTGCCTACCCCTATGTCTTCAAGAGTTCCTCCTACTTTCCCTTCCAGGAAATTTAGTGTTCCTGTTTTAATGTTCATATCTTAAATCCATTTTGACTTTAGCTTAGTGCATGGTGATAGACCTGGGTCAAGTTTTAGTTTTTGGCATGTAAAGAGCCAGTAGTTCCAGCACCATCTGTTAAAGAGGCTATCTTTCTTCCAATAAGAGTGTTTGGCCCTTTTGTCAAAGATCAGGTGGCTGTGTGTGTTCATAGAGGCCTCTGCATCTTCTAATCTCTTCCATTGATCCTAAGGTCTATTTTGTTGCCAATACCATGTTGATTTTATAACAGTGGCTTTGTAGTATAATTTCAAGTCAGGAATTGTGATGCCTCCTGCCTTCTCTTTGTTGGCCAGGATTGCCTTTGCTATTCTAGGTCTTTTCTGGTTCCAAATAAATTTTAGAAACAATTTCTCTAGGTCTGGGAGGTATATTGGTGACAGTTTGATGTGGATAGAGTTAAATCTCTAAAATTTGGGGAGTATGGCCATCTTCACGATGTTGGTTCTTCTTATCCAGGAGAAGGGAATATTTATTTTCTGAAATCCTCTATGAGCTCTTTTCTTAGGGTACTGTAATTTTCCTTAAAAGATCTTTCACTTCCTTGGTTAAGTGAATTCCAAGGTATTTCATTTTCCGTGGTGCTATTGTAAAAGGTATTGTTTCTATAGTTTCCTTCTCAGTGTGTTTGTTACCTGTGTAGAGGAATGCTATTGAATTTTGAGTACCGACTTTGTATCCTGCTATGCTACTGAATTTCTATATCAATTTTAGTAGCTTCTTGGTGGAACTCTTTGTGTTTTCTTAGTAAAGTATCATGTCATCTGCAAATAGTGATAATTTAACTTCTTTACCTAATCTTTTTCTTTTTATTTCTCCCTATTTTCTAATGGCTGTTGCTAATGATTCCAAAACTATATTGAATAGGAGGGGTGATAGAGGACATCCTAGTCTTGTACCTGATTTAAAAGTTAAAGATTTCAGTTTTTCCACATTTAGAATTATATTAGCCATTGGGTTGTCATAGATGGCTTTTATCAAATTGAAGTAGAGGCCTTCTATTCCAATTTTCTGTAGAACTTTGAACATGAATCAGTGTTGGACTTTGTCAAAAGCTTTTTCTGGATCAATTGAGAAGATCATGTGGTTTTTAGATTTGTTTATTAATGTAGTGTATTACATTTGTAGATTATGAATATTGAGCCATCCTTGCATCACTGGAATGAATCCTACCTGGTGACAGCCTATGATCTTGTTGCTTTGCTGCATTCTATTTGCTAGGATTTTATTGAGCATTTTTACATCTATGTTCATGGGGGAGATTGGCCTATAGTTCTCTTTCTCACTTGTGTCTTTCCCTGGTTTTGGAATCAGTATAATACTTGCCTCCAGGAATGATTTTGGGAGGACTGCTTCCTTTTTAATTTCACTGAAGAGTTTGAAGAGTGTAGGAATTATATCTTCTATAAATTTCTGGTAGAATTCAGAGGTGAATTCATCAGGATCTGGACTTTTCTTTGTCAGCAGGCTTTTTATTATGTTTCATATTCTGTTGGCTGTTATTGGGTGGGTTATTGAGAGTTGTTACATCTTCTTGTTTCAGTTTTGGTAATTTATACCTTTCAAGGAATCTGTCCATTTCTTCTGCGTCTTCTATTCTGTGAGCATAAAGATTCTCGAAGTAGCTATTGATAATCTTCTAAATTTCCACCGGGTCTGTAGTGAGTTCACCCTTTTCATTCTTTATTGCTTCTATTTGAATTTTTTCTTTCATCTTTTTGATGAGGTTAGCGAGGGGCTTATCAATTTTGTTTAGTCTTTCAAAGAACCAGCTTTTTGATTCGTTGATTCTTTGAACTGTTTTCTTCACCTCAATTGAATTTCTGCTCTAACCTGTATGATTTCTTCCCATCTTTGGGCTCTGGGTTTGGTTTGCTCTTGCTTTTCTAGATGTCAGAGGTGCAGCATTAGTGTGTTTATTTGTTCCCATTCTATTTTTCTAATGTGTGAGTTCACAGCTATGACTTTCCCTCCAAGAACTGCTTTCATCACATCACATAAATTCCAATAAGTTATGATTGAATTTTCATTGAATTGTAGATATTGTTGAATTTCTTGTTTAATTTCATCTGTGACCCATTGACTGCTGAGTAAGGTGTTGTTTAATTTCCATGTATTCAGGATTTTTTTCTGGGTTCTTTTGTTGTTTATTTCCAGTTTTGTTACACTGTGGTCAGATAATGTGCAAGGGATAATTTCTGTTTTCTTGCATATACTTAAGCATGACCCATGGACTAGTATATGGTCTATTTTAGAAAATGATCCATGTGCAGCTAAAAAAAAGTGTGTATTCAGCTGTGGTTGGGTGGAACATTCTGTATATGTCCACCAGGTCCATTTGTTTTAAGCTCTGGTTCAGTTTGCTACTTCTTTGCTAATTTTTTGTGTGATTGACTTATCTTTTTGGGATAAGAGGGTGCTAATGTCTCCTGTTAAGATTGCGGTCTTGGATATTAGATTTTTCATGTCCATTAAAGTGCGTATTATATAGTTGGATGCCCCTGTGTTTGGCGCATAGATATTTTTGAGTGTTACCTCTTCTTTTTGAACTTTTCCCTGAACCATTATATAGTGGCCTTCTTTATTTCGTTTGATCCTTCTTGGTTTGAAGTTGAGACTGTCTGAGAACAGGATTGCTATCCCTGCTTTTTTCTGAGGTGCTGGGGCATGTAGTATTGTTTTCCATTCTTTGACTTTAAGCCTATGTCTTTTTGAGTTAAATGTGTTTCTTGTATACAGCATATAGTTGGATTTTGTGTTCTAATCCACTGTGCCAGTCTAGTTCTCTTAATTGGCGAATTGAGTCCATTTACATTCATGGTTATAATTGAGATGTGTTGATTTACAATTGACACGTTATTTACTCCTTTTTGTCCTGTGTTTGTTTGTCCTATTTTGTGGCTTCCTTCTGTTCTCATTCATGGAGTTCTAGTCATTGTGGTCCCTCTCTAATACATCTTTCAGTAGCCTGTGTAGGGATGGCTTTGTCATCATGAAATTCTTTAGTTGTTCTTTGTCATGGAAGTATTTCACTTCTTCATCAAACTTGAGTTTTGCAGGGTATAGTAGTCTGGGCTGGAATTTGTTTTTACACAGGACTTGAAGTACTCTGCTTTATGCTCTTTTTGCCTTCATGGTTTGTGAAGTCAGCTGTAAATCTGATGGGTTTTCCTTTGAATGTGATCTGCTTCTTTTCTCTAGCAGCTTTCAGTATATTATTTCTGTTGGATTTCTGGGATATGTGTCTGTGTGTTTTTAGTTGGGTTGAAGTTATTTGGCATTCTGTATGCTTCGGTTACCTGAATGTTAGATTGTTTCCTCATATTTGGGAGGTTTTCTGCTATTATTTTTCTGCCCATAATCTTTTTATATCCTTTGTAGTGATTTCTTCATTCTCATTCTTATTAATCTCACATTGTTCATCTTGGTATCATCTTGCAGGTGATGGATTATTTTTTCCTGCATCCTCATTGTTTTTGAGATCCTTTCTCAAAAACCTTTTCACTAGCTGCACGAGCTCTTCAAGATCTGAAACTCTCTTCACTTTTAAACGGTTTTATAGACTCGTGATTGACTTTTTAAGTTCTTCTATACCTGACTCTACTTCATTCGATCTGTTTCTTCCCTGTATTGCTCACTCAAGGAATCCATATTTCTAATCTCCCATATTTTTTTTATCAATGTCTTTAGAGGTAGCTATTTATTCTTTTTACTGCAGTTTTTTCCAAATTGGGTTTCCTTGTTATATTTCCGTAATTGATTCTCTACTTCAGATGCTATGATTTCAGATTTTTATTTCAGAAATTATTTCTGCTGAGTTCCTCTTTACTTTTGTGCTGTTGTTTCTTTGCTTGCGACACTGTTAATTCATGTTTCAGTGAAATAGTGTTCTCTGCACTTGTTCTTGGTGGGGATTGGGTTTCCCCCACGTTTCTGGATTCATTACTTCAGATGCTATGTATTCAAAATTTTCTTTATTTCAGGCGTTAATTCTGGTCTGAGTTGCTCTATACCTTTCTGCTGTTGCTTCTTTGCTTCTGACTCTGTTAATGTATTCAAGCTGAGTTAGTGTCCTCCGCACTTACCATGGGTGGGCTCAAGCCCTGAGATTGCATTTTGTTCCTTGTCTTTGGCATTTTGTACAGCACTGACCTCTGACCTTTGGTGTAGAGCTTTTAGCACGTAATGAGATTTGTGTGCCAATCTATTAAGTTTGAGTTTATCCAGTTATGCCTCACCTGGACCTAGATGTTGTATTCAGTTCTTTTTTGTTGCAGCCCTTCTGGCACACCTGTGGGCCTGTGGTACCCCTCTGTTGTACCCCTGGCCCAGGGAGCACTGGGGAGTGCTGAAGCGCTCCCATACACTCACCGGGCTGTTCTGGGCTGGATCAGGGGCCAGAAGAGTCACAAAAATTCTCAGTCGTTCAGTGGGTTTGGGGTTAGGGGTTCTGGGGAATTGCAGGCCAGGCTGGGCTGGGGTGGATTGGAGCCAAGAGAGTCTGAGAACTTTTCACTTGCCGGGAGGTGTTAGGGTTGGGGGCTCGCCTCTGGAGACACGTGGGGAAGCTGAAAGTTCTCCCACATCCTCACTGGGCTCAGGTGGATTGGGGCCAAGACAATCTCCTAGTTCTCACTCGCTCAGCAGGCCTGGGGGCAGGGGCTCCCAGATTAGACTATTTTCAAGCCCACTGTTTCTGAGAAGACTGGCACAGTGACGATCTATGAATTACTGTTTTCTACTTGAAATTTAAACTGGAAGTCTACAGGAACAGACTTCGGAGGGCTGATCTATCAAACGTGCCTAGAACTTGTCTGGTAGTTCTCCATTACGCATTCCCACTTAGAAACACAAATCAAATGGTGGAAGGATGCAGATATTCATACCCAAGTCAGGCTTTACACAGGTGTCCCTCATTTTGGCCCTTAACAATAAAGCAATGAGAAACAGCGTTTCTAATGGGGGCCTGCCCATTAGCACAGTTGTTAAGGGCCTGCTTAAACAAGGTAGTCAGACTTGGCTTTCTGTGGTTCTATCTCCAGATCCTCAACCAAGCCAGACCTACCCTGAAGGCATCCTGAGGCCTCCAAAAAAATAAAATTTTCAACTCAGTGTGTTGTGTACACAGATGTGGATGGGAGTATGTACAAGATACTTTTTCTGAGGAGACTGATATGGTGGCGATCTAGGAATTATTGTGTTTTCCAGCTGAAATTTGAACCAGAAGTCCTGTTGGGGGCGGTCCACCAAACAGCCTTAGTAGGGCCGATCTACCAAAAGTGCCTAGAACTTGCCTGGATGTTCTCCATTACGCATTTCCACTTAGAAACACAAATAAAATGATGGAAAGACACAGATATACATAGCCATATCAGGCCTTACACAGGTGTCCTGCATTATGGCCCTTAACAATAAAGGGAAGAGAAACAGTGTTATGCACACAGACAATTGTATAACCAATATAATTTGTTCATGTTTTTAACTTTATGAATAGATATACACATAAAATGATATGAAAGAAAAAGGGTCAGTTTTACTGAATCGGCTTTTTAAAAGGTTTCATTTATTATATGCTGTTAATTTTAGAATTTCAAGAGGCTTGGACAATTTTTTTTTCTCAAAATACAAACAATATAGAGGCCATTTGTGGCTAGACAAATTGAAGTCTCCAGGATTGATATCTATTTCATAAACTCTATTTGCAAGTTTATATGTCTGCTTTTCAAAGCAATCTACACGCAAAAGGAAACTAAAAAAGGGCTCCATTCTATATTGAATGTATATGCATACGCACTTGTCTATAAATCATATCGACATACTTAATAAATGATAAAGAGAAAAATATTTTACACAGAACTACTAATGAGTTAAAAATCAGATGGAAGAATATGGTTACCTGGTGTTTGTTTTTTTTTTTTTTTTTTTTTTTTTTTTGCATTACCGGGGACCAAACTAAGGACCCTGCACTTTCCAGGCAGGCACTTATGCCGCTGAGCTCTCTCCTCAGCCCCATCTGGTATTAATATACACAAAGGAAACACAATCATTTCTCTGGTGTTAGCTGCAATAAAATCAACAGTATAGCAGCACCTGAACCTAATCATTAAACCAAACCATTATGTGATATTTAAGTCATAATGTCTTTCACATACAAATCTCAGTATTTTCAAGTAGTATTTCCTCAGCTTATGAGGATGTACTTTATAATTCTGATTTCTTTTAGTACTTTGTGGTGCATTTAATGCAGTGAGCTTCATACTTTCAAGTGTGTGTTCTTGGAAGACTTTCTGCATAGAACTGATGGAACAGTCACATAGATATTCTGCACTGGTAATAGAAAACTTCCATTCACAACAACCATAGGATACCTATACATTCCATGGTTAACAATCAAGAAACATTTTCTAAATATATAGCTCGTGAATTCACAGCAAGAATTATTCATGGCAGTAAGAGAAAATGGAGAATGCTCCTGCATATTGATTCAAAGTATTCTTTAAAAAATCTCAAATATCACAATAAAGGAAAAAACCAAAAAATGGGAAACACACTCAAGCACATCAGAAATAGAATGGCTAGGATAATTACATACTTCAGCAGACAGACTTGCCAGCCACCTATTCCAGGATAGGTGGCTGGCTGGCCTAACTTCTCTATGCTTTCGAGGCAAGCAAGGCTATCTCAACAAATCAAACACTTAACTTTGAGAATTCACATGGTCTTTGTATAAACTTTACACACTATTATCCCATAGTTATTGCAGGTTGATCGGGCCTGCAATCTTCCAAATGAGTGAACTGTAAAAGCTTTTTTTTTTTTTTTATTAAACTGGTCAATCAAGTTTTGTATCATTTCCTTTAGTCTCTTTATCTTTTTTTTTTTTTTTAATTTTATTGAAAAAATAGCAATGAGACAGTTTCAAGACAAATTAACAGGACAGATTTGATAAATTAATACACTGCTGAAAAAGTTTTAATAAATGAGACAGACAAAATGATTTCAGGGCTCCAGGATCTAAGCCCTCTTAATTTGTGATTCTCTAGGTTAAAACAAAGAACTTTTCTGGACAGCCCATATTTATTAATTTTTCAAAGAACGGAGGGGGACACTGAAGAAGATGCAGGAATCTGGGGAGGACTAAAGAATCCCTTTAAGGGCTACTCCAAGTAACACATTATGTTAATATAGAACTCTATTATCTCCAGGAAGGCCTCCACTACAGGAGTGAGATGCCTACTAGTCTTTTCTTTTTTTTTCCCCAGTACTGGGGATCAAACTCAGGACTTTGTGCTTGCTAGGCAGGTGCTTATGCCATTGAGCAATCTCCCTGGCTCAGCCAGGCTTTGTCTACCTGAGGTTGGAGCCAGCTGTAACCAGCTCTGACCTTGTCTTGTCCTTTGAGGCCTCATGGCTTCAACCACCATTGTAAGCCTCTGTGGGCCTAGTGACACACAGGTCCACTTACTATGAGTCTATTGCCCTGGGCCTTGGGCAATCTCAAACATGAAAAGCCAATTTAGAACCACTTCAGAGTGGTATCAACATACTACTTCCACACCCAGAGTAAGTATGACCTTGTAACAGTAAAAATTGTCCTCCCTGGCTTTCATTAAAGTTGATACTCAAAAACAATGATCTCCTACATGAAGACCAAAATGTTAGTTTCTCATTTTTGGGTTTCAGGTATCCTCTCCTGCCAACACCAATTTCTGCTACAGAACTAGAAATACAGGTTAGTTATGTATCCCTTTCAAAACATGTGCATGAGGCCGGACTTGTCATAAGCCTTTGGAAAGAACTCTCCTAAATGTAACTGGAAGACCTTGTGCTTAATTCTGGAGTCACTCAACAATTGAAGCAAGAAAACAAAAACATTTTTGCTTCCCCTCACACCAACAGACAAAATCTGTGGGGATTAAGGTGGTAGAATCTCTTACAATTGTTATGATATCAATTGGAAACCTAGGCTGGGGCTGAAAATAGCAGATTCTCCACTTCACTGTGGACATAAATCACTTGGTATTTCAGGTTCAATCTAAGGAATTATAATTTTCTGGTTCTGAGGAATGCTATAAACTTTAGTCACTAAAATCATCAGTAGTACTAAGCAAGAGCATGAAGTTAGCACAGAGCAATTTACAACCAAGTATTCTGTGACAAAAAGATGTCACTATCTGAAACTTGACATTTTCTGGCCTTTTAAAGCATACAAATGGCTAGACATTGCAGTTATGTACAAATAATTCTAAAGATGTGAAACATATACACTAAGGTCACATTTACAAAGCATGCATCTTTGTACAAGAAACACAAATCTGTATAATACACAAGCTTGTACAAGTAATCTCATGATTAATTCAGATTAATGTTCACCTTTCAAGTTTTTCCCTAGCACTTAAAAAAAATATACCCAGAGTAAAAAAAAAAATTGAATTGGATGCACAAAGAGCCTAATACACAGACTGACTGTGTATTATTATTTATACTTTGAATAATACTGTGTATTATTTATACTTTGAAACTATTGGAGCAACTACCAGGTCTGGAGAAACAGGACAGCTGTCCAGGCTAGGATATAACAAGACAGAAATTAAGGCACCAGCATATTCACAATGTTACCTCCCATCATCTGCTTTTTGGGTTTGTAAGAATTATGAATACTGAGGCCTGGGAGATGGCTCAGGTGGAATTTGCTTCCCTGGCAAATGCAAGGGCCTGAGTTCAATCCCTGGTTCCACAAAAAAAAATAAAATAAAATAAAAAAAAAAATTATGAATACTAATGTGAAGTCAAGAAGTGTTAATAAAAAGTCTGAGTTGCTGTTTCGAGTGGTTCTAAAGTATAGGGTGAGACCTAGACAAGGTCTCATTTTGAGCAGAGTGAATCCTAGACTTCTCTTCATGACATTGGTCTTTAAGGAAGCACAAAAGAAACAAGTCTATGTAATTTTAATTCTCTTTGTCTTTTAAAAATCTTTTATCTGGTACAGGGCCTCATTATGTAGTTCAGACTCCTAGTAATCCTCCTGTCTCAGCCTTCCCAGCACCGGGACTACAGGTGTACAGTACCAGGGTTTGAACCCAGGTTCTTGCACTCAACAGGCAGGTGCTTAAACTGCTAAGCTATCTCCCCAACCCTTTTGTCTTTTTGATAACATTAAAAAACAAGTCACCATAAATCTAGTTTTATATGTACACCTCATTCCTTGTACTGACCACATGACTCAATTCAACAAATGATTTGGTGTAGTATGAAATATATTGCATGGTAGGAAGCACAGCTTCTGTTTCTAGGAACAAGAAATAGATTATTTTATATTTGACTCATCTCCACATTATTCACAAGAAACAGTAAATCACATGAGCACGTATGAGCATGAACCAGGGAGATTTCTTGCATGGAGACACTCTATGGCTTACACCCTCCATAAAACCACATGGAGATTATAGATTCGCCAGTGTAATAGCCCAAGACTTCCAAGAGTTCACAAGGGCACCTCCAGTAATCATATGCTGATGCCTACATCATTAACCACACAGGAGATTCCAGTTAAGTTTCTGCTGTCAGGATTGGGAACAAGCCTGTTGTTTGTGCCACCTCTCCCACACCCTAGTTTGATATTCCTCTCCTAGATCAGCTAACTCTGGTGTACAATTTACATAGAGTAATCTTATAGGCAATGTACTTGTAATTATTAGGAATTTGTGGGCGCCAATAAACTGGTATGGTTCATGAGTCATATGCATTTGATGTGAGGTAAAGACAATACGGAGACACTCTTGAGTACTGGTTTGATGCTTGCTCTTTTTTTAATTATTACAGATTGGCATTACCAGGAGCCTTACACAGTTGCAGCAGGTTAATAGACAAAATTAGGGATAACCCAATTGGAAAATAGCTCTGGTTTTTCAAAGAAAATGCTGATTGTTTACCATTCAGTAAGTAATTTTGCTCTTTATTTTTTAGGGGGTGTTGCTTTTGTCGTTGTAAACCCCTAGTACAAAATCTTGTCATGGCTTTGGATCCCAGGCAGAGGCCAAGTATCACATTCACTATGTCTGTATATACCATTGTGTATATTTACTGCTAAAGACAACAAAAGCTAACAGAAACTTGTTCTCATGCACAGTATTTTATAGATTATTAAAAACTCCTAAACTTTGAAACAACAGCTTGAAACTGCAGATTTAGGTCACTGAAGAGACTGAAGTCATCAGGTGCATGCTGCACATTTATCATTTTAGAAAGAGGATGAAGTAGAGAATCTCATGCTGCACTGGGTATGGTGGCACATGCCTGTACTCACAGCACTTGGGAGGGTGACAGTACAAGGTGAGCTCAAGGGCAACCTGAACTGCACAGTGAGATCCTGTCTCAAGAAGACAAAAGGCACTGGGGAGGCTGAGGCAGGAGGATTGTTGAGTTCGAGACCAGCCTGAGCCACAAAGTGAGCTTAAGGCCAGCCTGAACTGCATAGTGAGACCCTGTTTCAAAAAGACCAAAAAAAAAAAAAAAAAAAAAAAAAAAAAAAAAAAAAAAAAAAAAAAAAAAAAAAAAAAAAGACAAAAGGATCTCAGGCCAGATAAACAGTGGACTTTACACTGTTTTGTTTGGTTTCTGGGTTATAGAACTTCTGAATCAGTTCCAATTTGGAAAGTACCATTTAAAACATTATAAAACAGGGTTTGAACAGCTGATTGCAATTCTCTAATGTTCTTTTAGTGCAACGTTCAACCTGTGATCTAGAATAGAAAGCAAGTATCATTCCATAGGTAAATTTTGGCAAGGGAAATGTGATCCCCAAAACTATGGAATGGGAGCTGGAAGCCCAGAAAGGAATTTGGTAGATATCTGCCAAACACTTCTTTAATACGAAAGCTGGTTGACAACTTTTATATTTACATTGGTTTGTTAATATGGCAACTGCATCTTAAATATATTCCTCTTACTTCTCATCTTCTTTTTGGACCAGGCAAGACTACCTCAATAAATCACATATATTTAAGAATTAACTTCAATGCCATCTACACAAACTCTTCACTTACTACCTCCCCACTAACAGTACAAATAACTTCACAATGCAACAAAGATCACCCCCCTGTTTATCAGAAAGTTTAAGAATATTATTGAATGGGGCGGGGGAGATGGCTCAGTGGAATAAGCACTTCCCTGGAAAGTGCAAGGGCCTGAGTTCAATCCCTGGTTCTGAAAAAAAAAAAAAAAAAAATGTTGGAGATTAAAATGTAAGGTTCTCTCTACCTTCATGCTTTTGGGTGCTTTTTCTTGCCCAAAAACATCAATTTCTGCTATGAAAATGGAAACAGGCATCAGTTACCTGCCCTTTTCAAACTATGCACACTGGACTATTTTGCTACCAGCTTTTGGAATGAAGGCTGAACTCAAGCCTTACGATGTACTCAGATGGTAACTGTGATGAAGAACTACAAATCGAGGCTATTCCAGAAAGGTCTTACTAATAATCAAGAGTTAATTTTTTTTTTTTTAATCCTTTATTTATTTGGTACAAGGTCTCACTACCCAGCTTAGACTCGTAGCGATCCTCCTGTCTCAGCCTCCCCAGAGCTGGCTGGGGTCAGAGGCATGTGCCACCACACTCAGTTTCAGTGGTTGGCTCAGCATGCCCAGAAGTGGGGCCAGTATGGCATTAGGTACTGGGGATTGAACCCAGATCCTTATGCTTGCCAGACAGGTACTTAGATTACTGAGCTTTCTCCTCAGCCCTATTAAGAGTTTTAAAAGAAATACTTGATGGAAACTAAAAATTATGAAAGAGTAAATATGAAGACATAAAACATAATTTGAGGAAACATAACATGGTTAAGCTTTACTCTAACTATATTATTTATTCATCCTAATAGCATTATTAGCTATATCAAAGTACAAATACTTTCAGAGACAAAAAATAAAAGCAAAATCCCATTTAAAATTGTCAAAATATATAGATAGGCATTTCTCAAAAGTAAACAGAAATGTTCAACACAAAAATTGCTCAATACTACAAATAAGAAAAATGCACACGAAAACCCTAATTACGTACACCTTAAGTATAGTAGATATGGTGGCAATTAGCATAAGGCAAAAGACAAAAACTGTTGATGATGATATAGGAAGATGTATATGCTGGTTGTGGGTATGCAAATTAATGGAGCCGCAGCATAGAACAATAGATGTTTCCTCACATATTTTTGCTTCATGTCAAGGGAAAAGCATCAGGTGTGAAGAAATGTGAATTCTGCATGTGGAGTGAGGAGTCATCTATATCAAGACTACACAAATGAATTCAGAATCAATGACATTCTGGATATGATTAGGAAAGAAAAAAAATTCTATTCTTAAATTCCAAGTATTATTTGTGTATCACTGAAGTAAGTGTCTTCTCTTTACATAGAGAATGAATACCATTTATTCACATTGGCTATTTTCTTATTTTAGACCAATCAATAAACTTCTAGGGCCGGGGAAATGGCTCAGTAGAATAAGCGCTTCCCTGGTAAGTGCAAGGACTTGAGTTCAATCCCTGGTTCCACCAAAAAAAAAAAAAAACCTCAAAAAACTTACAATAACTAATAATTTTCTAATTGTGGAGAATCTTTATATTCCCTATTCTGTTCTGTTCCATTTTTCCATGAAGATGTTGAAATAATTCCGTGAATTATTAAGGGCCCCCCATTTTCAGTGGAATAAACTATCTCAGTATTCATTAAATTATATGATGTCACTTATGAAAAGGAGCACATTAAAAATGAGTTAAAATATGCTTTGAAATAGAGTAAGTGGAGTTATGCCAATGAAATAAGTTAACTTAATAGGTTCACTGAGAATTTAATTTTCAAATTAACTTCTGAACACCATTAAATATAAAAATCACACTTAAAATCCCTAAATGAGACAAAACTTCACCAAGTAAGCTATACTACATCTTGCACAAGTAACTGTCAAATAAAACACAGCATTTTAAATGAGTTCAGTGTAAACAACATAAGTTTTCCATAATACGTGAGATTTTTGGTTTTGTAGTAAAGTAACAATTGGAATAATCTTTTGTATTAATATTTCCCTTTTCAATAGACAAACAAAAGTTTACATCAACAATTAGAATTTCTACAGTTGTATTACATGTAAAACTTATCAACAGATTGTAATGTTTTTACATTTCAGTTAATGTAAATGAATATCAAAATTGTTCTATGCTTTGTAGGTAATATGTGAAAAACAATTATAAAATTTTATAAACTGTAATTTAGATTCAAAAAACTAGGGCTTACTATTATACCCTTTAAACTATTAGTTTCCCAGTAATTATAAGTATGAGAAATAAATAAAAATATAACTTACAGGAATAAACCCCACTATTATCCTTTTAAACTCAAGAGCTGAGACAAGAGGATCAAAATTATAGCCTTGCCAAATTAGCAATTTAGTGAAATCCTGCCTCAAAGTAAAGTTATAGATGTAGTTGGTCGCAAAAAGTTCTGCGTTCAATCCCCAGTACCACAAATAAATAAATAAATAAAATTATGAAAATATTTTTAAGATCTACTGTATATTCTTTAGGAAAAGTTTAAAACTTGTAAGAAGAAGTCATATTCCACTGGTACAATTATCTATTTGAGAGCTACTCTTCATCTAGTTTTCAAAAGTGAAGCAATTTAAAAATCAGGAATTCATATAAATTTATATCCCTTCAGGGAGATATTACCTACATTATTTTCTGACAATGATGAGAATTTATCCCTACTACATCAACTAATGATGTCTAGTAAATTCTGGGCAAGTTAGTTTATACATTTCCTATATTTACAATATTTCTCTCCAGTAAAAATCATCTTACATATATTATAATCACACATACACGTTTTGCTGATTTCTATACATTTGTAAGTTTTTTCTTAAAATATTTTTAGGTTCTGAATTGCATATTTTTTGTAGTTTTCCAAATTCACAGCATATACAGTTTTTAAAATTTAAAGTGTATTATGCTGAATAAGGACTGAATTCCCACTAAAGGCCTTGCTACATGGTTTAATTTCTAAGGGTCTCTCCAGTTAAGAGAACTCTCCAGTTTCTGTTGAGTAAGATTTGTGCAGTTATTAGTCTTTCCCAAAATCTACCTTTGTAAGTGTTCTATGCAGTATGTACCATCTAGTGTTCGAGCCACACACTTCTTCATTAGCAAAGCTTCTCCCTTTCGTGAATTTTCTTATGTCGAGTAAGATGAGAACAACTGTTAAAGGCTTTCCCACATTCTTTACATTTGTAGGGCTTCTCTCCAGTATGAATCCTCTGGTGTTGCGTAAGGCTTGAACAATTATTAAACCCTTTACCACAATGCACACATTTGTAAGGATTCTCACCTGTGTGAATTCTCTGGTGTTGAAAAAGTTTTGACTTTTCATTAAAGGCTTTGCCACATTCTTTACATTTGTATGGTTTTTCTCCACTATGGACTCTGTGGTGCCGAGTAAGGTGTGAAAAATATTTAAAAACTTTTCCACACTCTTTACATTTGTAGGGCTTTTCACCCAGTTGCATTCTCTGATGTTTTGTAAGATTTGGACAGTTACTAAAGGTTTTGCCAAAATCTTTACATTTGTGTACTTTCTCTCGATTATGATTTCTGAGATGTCTATTAAGGTCAGATCGAAAGTTAAAGGCTTTGCCACAATCCTGGCACTTGTAAGGTTTTTCTCCAGTATGAATTCTATGATGTATAGAAAGGCTTGAGAATGTATTAAAGGCTCTTCCACATTCTTCACATATGTAAGTGTTCTCTCTAGTATGAATTCTCTGGTGTTGATTCAGAGTTGAGCAGTGGGTAAAGGTTCTGCCACATTCTTTACATTTGTACGGCTTCTCACCTGTGTGAATTCTCTGATGCTGGGTAAGATTTGAACCATGTCTAAAGGCTTTGCCACATTCTTCACAATTGTAGGGTTTCTCTCCAGTATGAATTCTCAGATGTCGAGTAAGGTGTGAACAACAATTAAAAGCTTTGCCACACTCTTCACATTTGTATGGCTTCTCTCCACTATGAATTTTTTGATGTCGAGTAAGGTGTGAACAACACTTAAAGGCTTTGCCACATTCTTCACATTTGAATGGCTTCTCTCCATTATGACTTGTCCGATGCTGAGTAAGGTCTGAACGATTATTAAAGGCATTGCCACATTCCCTACACTTGTAGGGGTTCTCCCCACTGTGAATTCTCTTATGCAAAGTTAGGTTTGAAGAACATTTGAAAGCTTTGCCACATTCCATACATTTATAGATGTCTATAACTGGGGTTTGATTATGCAGTAATGGATGGGTAAATAACTTTCCATATTTATGAAAATTGTATAACTTGGTATAGGGAAGACCTTTTTGTTGATTGCAGAATAACAAACTTTTCATAAATGAACTAAATTGATTAAATTTAGGATTTTGTTCTTCACCTTTAAAGCTATTGTTTACTAAAACAAATGCTTGAAAATTTAATCCAATTCTACATTTAAAATTTTTCAAGTGATCAATTGAAGCATGGGATGGTCTCATACTTAGATTTCCCAAATTTCCTTTGAGGGAAAAGGCATGTTTCAAAATTTGATGTGAATGTTTACTTACAAAAACACAAGGGTCTTTTAAAGCAGCAGGCATAAATTCAGGTGTTTTTGGAGATAGGGTATGTTGTTGATCTCTGCTGGCAGTGAAGTCTTTGTTTTCTATAGTCACAAATTTGTTACATCCATTATAACTTGCATTCTGACCTTCACACTCAGCATCTACACTTTCCCATTCTTTTTTTAACTGTAAGCTGTCATGGCCACAAATACTGTGTCTTCCCTTTGTCACAGTTTGGAGTGAATGTTTTATACCCACTTCTGATGAAATGTCTTGGGCAAAGTGAGAAGACATAGCTGAAAGAAACCAGAATAACAAATCATGTCATAAATTGAGGCTCAGTTGCAGTTTGTAAATCTGATGTATTTTAAAAGTATACCAATGTGGGGTGTGGTAGTGCTTTTGTGTAATCCCCCCACCTGGGGATACTGGGGCAGAAGGAGTGCAAATTTGAGCCCAACCCATGAATTAGTGGGAAAGGGTCTCAAGAAATGTGGAGGGGCTGAGATATAGTTCAGAATAAGAACTGGGAGTTCATTTTCATTGCTGTTTATATCATGTATCAAGATGAAGTACCAGTACAATAGCAAAAATACTAAATATATAGCTTCTTTTAAGGGCCTTATGTTTCTCCACAAATATATGACCTTCAGAGCTTCTGAATACACCCTTTAAAGCCCAACTTCCTTTTGTCTTTGGAGCGCTCACCTGTGTTCTCTGCTCCATCCACTCTCACTTACCTGGACGGATTGCTACTGACGTTTGTTTCTTTACATTCCAAGGCTCTTTGCTTTGCTCTAGACAGGTGATCATGTATGGCTTAGAGTCGGCAAGACCTGTTTATTAGAAAACAGTAAATGATACTTGCTCTGAATTTTCTCTGCAACTACTGACTTTTCTCTCCCAGCTTGTACTCTACATAGGACATAATAAAACATTTAAAAACGTTATCTGTACAGATACCATTTCCACATAGATCCATTAGAATATGTGGAAAGCAATTTCAATTTGTTGATCTTGAGTTCTTCTTTTCACTAAGTCAAAGCTAGAAGGGCAAAGGAAATTAACTGATACTGCAGAAGAAATTATGTAGGGAAACTATCCTCACCCAGGGAGACCAGATTTCCATAGGTCTCTAACATCACATCCCTATACAAATTCTGCTGAGCAGAGTCCAGGTCTTCCCATTCTTCCAGAGAGAAATCAATGGCCACGTCTCTGAATGTCAACAGTTCCTAAAAGACAGATAAATAAATAACTGAATACCACATTAACTGTGTAGGCATTAACTGAGATTTTAATTATCAGTTCTTGTAAAGAACCAATACAAAATGACAGAGGAAAATTGGTCCTGACATAGGTGACATTTAACTGTTCAATAAAACACTTTTTAGCCCAGTAATAACCTATTTATCTTTTCTGGTTGATTTTTTTTTTTTCTTCCCCAACCTAGTATATTAAACAACTTGGATAAAAGGATATCAAATAAACAAAGTTTATGATAGTAAACTTCTTTAGTTTTGTATCTGTATCATACAAGGTAGTATGTGTGTATTTTTCAGATGAGAAAGTTATGCTGAGTTTACAATGAGCTAGAAGAATATTGTTCAGCTTTGAAGATCCTATTTAAACTCATACTCTGATTCAATAGTTTTTTAATGAGACCAGGATTTAACATACAGCAAGCTCATTAGTGATGTCAATGGTCCAAGGTAACACTATCTTGAATAGCCAAAAGCAAGAAAATCATGGGAGAATTCACATACATTTCACTGAAATAATTTTTTTTTTTTTTTTTTTTGTGCAACCAAGGATTGAACTCAGGCCCTTGCACTTGCCAGGGAAGTGCTTATTTTACTGAGCCATCTGCCCAGTTCCTCACTGAAAGAATTCTAAGGACTTAAAACATTTCAATATAATCTCAAGTAAAGCAACAATCTGTTTTGAATTTTTTTCAATCTTTATTTACTTGGTTCAGTGTCTCACTATGCGGCTTAGACTCATAGTGATCCTCCGATCTCAGCCACCCTAATGCTACAAATACAGGCATGTGCCACCACAACCAACTTCAGTGGCTGGCTGAGCACTTTACCAGTACAGCATGTGGTATCAGGGGTCGAACCTGGATCCTTGTGCTTTCCAGGAAGGTTCTTAGACCACCAGGCTATCTCCCCAGTCCAACATGCTGTTCTGAGCATGTAAAATATGTATAATATATGTGATTCTAATAGTTTCACATCTTAATGTACAACTGTTATGGTTTGCAATCATGGGGTAGGCTGGCTTCTAGAGTTTTTGATCGAGTCATGGTCCAAAGCTGGGTGTGAATTCTATGCCCATCCTGGGGTAGGTAGTCTGCCTAAATATGATGGCAGGAAAGAGATTTGGTCTCCATTCCTCCCTTTTGCTCTTGTTGCTTTTGCTCTTTTCGGCTGCTATCTACCACGTGCCAGTATGCATGGAGTCAGCTGATTATGGACCGAAACCTGAAACCTTTTTCTTAATTTTGGGTGTTAGATATTTTGTCTCAACAAGGAGAGAACAATAACCAAGACAATAACCCTGCCAAAAATGTGTGTGAGTGTATGTGTGTGTGTGTGTGTTTTGTGTAGGCAAATTTTGCACTAGAAGCATAGCACACATGGTCTTTAGTGCAACTCTCAGTGCAGTCTTTGTTCCCAAGTGAAACCTCCTGATACGAGACTTTACTATGTATGTGTCTATCAGCATCTTGCTCTTCTAAGCTCCAACCAGAATCTCTCCACTCAGCTTATGGAATGCCAGTGCTTCTCTAGCTAGCATTTCCAAACCTTTTTTTTTTTTTTTTTTAATTTTTTGTATTTTTAGGGAAGCATCTACAGGATGTTCAGGGTCTCATTACTAGATTGTACCGATAGTGATCCACCTGTTGACAGCCTCCCAAGAGCTAGGATTATGGATGTGTCACCACTTCCGATCTCAATTGCCATTTCAGTGCACCTCAGGGGCAGGCCCGGGGATTGAACCGCTGGCCCCTGCTTGCAGGTACTTTAATTCACTGAGCTATTTGGCTGGCCCTCCAAATCTTTTTCAAACTCATTTTACAAGCAAGTTCTAAAGACTTCTAAGTCATATGGTGAGGTATACACTAATAAGTCCATTTCTCTGTTAACAAAAAGACTTAGTCCCCTTTACATTGCCAAAACAAAATACCTAACATCTAGAACTTAAAAGAAGAGGTTCACATTAGGTCAGTTTTCAGAGGCTTAGTTTTTTTCTTTTTTGACAGAACCGGGGATTGAACCCAGGCCCCTGTGCTTGCCAGGCAAGCATTTTTATTCCACTGAGCCATCTCCCCAGCCCCAGAGACTCAGTTTCTTGATGAATGGTTCCAAGGTGGAAAGGGCATAAAGGAAGGACGTACTGGAGAAGAACTGCTCACATGATGGTGGCCAGGAAGGAGAAAGAGAAGGGAGGTGCTAGGTGGGAGATACCCTTCCAGGTCATGATCCAGGGAACCACCTCTTTTGATCAGGCTTCACCTAACAGCACATTTATCTATGTATTCATCAGTGGATTAGCTCACTGATGAATATAATCCCCCATGATTCAATCATGTTCTAAAAATCCCATCTCTGAAGACATAAGACTTTTGAGGGACATCCTAGATCAAAACTATAATACGGATTTTTACACCCATTTGTGGGAATGTTCCTTCCTTATCATTTGGAGAAATTTTTTTCTCTTTATAAATAAGAGAAAGAACCCAGAGAGATAAAATTTCTTTGTACATATATATAATATATATATATATATATATATATATATATATATATATATATTATATATATATATATATACACACTATACACACACACACATATATTTTTTGGCAGAACCAGGGATTGAACTCAGGCCCTTGTGCCTGCCAAGGAAGCACTTGTTCCACTGAGCCATCTCCCCGGCACCAACAAAATAATTTTTAAAATAAAAATTCAAAGCATCATCACAAATTACCCTGCATGAACATATACAATCAAATTTAGTAATCTGGGAAACATGGAGAAAATCCTACATATATACTTTATTACCAAGACCAAATTATATAAAAATAGCCAGTAACAAGATGATTGAATTTAAAAATCTATCACAGAAAAGCCCAGGATCAAATTGAATCACTGCTGAAGTCTACAAAATACTTACAGAACTAATATAGCAATTCTTCCTCAATTAACAGAAGCGACTTCTCACCACAGGCTATAAAGCCAGCATTATACAAAAACTAAAGAAAATCAACAGAAAACTTCAGACCAATAATCTTGATGAATATAGATGCAAAAATCCTCAACAAATACTATCAAACAGCATCCAACAGTATATTAAAAATTACCATTATCAAGTTAAGTGTAAAAAAATCAGCAAACATGGTTCATGACAACAGAATCCAGGACAAAAAAACACAGGTCAAGGGATGCAGAAAATATTTGAGGAAATTCAAAACCACTTCTCAACATCAATTCATGTTAAAAATATTAAGCCAATTAAGCATACAAGAAAGCTCTACCT
>PVKA01012438.1:39224-57875 GCA_004027165.1 Ctenomys sociabilis
GGAGGCTGAGGCAGGAGGATTGTTGTGAGTTCAAGACCAGCCTGAGCTACAAAGTGAGCTTAAGGCCAGCCTGAACTGCATAGTGAGACCCTGTCTCAAAAAGACAAAAAAAAAAAAAAAAAAAAAAAAAAAAAAAAAAAAAAAAAAAAAAAAAAAAAAAAAAAAAAAAAAAAAAAAAAAAAAAAAAAAAAAAAAGAAAAGAAAGCTCTACCAACATAACAAAGACCATTATAAGGCAATGTAAATAATTATACTGAATGTAGTAAACCCACGCCTGTTCTTCTGGGATGTTAAAATGGGCTAGAAATTTTTTGGATAAAACCACAAAAAAAAAAAAGGGGGAAAAGAGCATAAAACTTTCATAACACAGCAACAAGAAGTGTATACAGACAACATTGAAAGAACATATTTACAATGAGAAGTGTTCATATTCAAAACACAGAAATTATTAATGTCCCAAAAGCAAAACGAAAAAAGAAAAACCAATTTTACCCCTACTAAAAGTATACAACAGATCTAAACTGAAATTTCTCACAAGAAAGCACTCAAGTGGTCAACATGTACACAAAAAGAATGTTCCACATCACTAATAGTAGGGAAAAAGAAAACTGAAATCACAATGAAATACCACCTGACCCATGAAAAAGGGAACCCTTGCACACTGTTGGTGGAAATGTGCATTAGCACAGATACTGTGGTAAAAAGCAATGGATGAGGGGCCGGAGAGATAATTTAATGGAATAAGTGCTTGCCTGGCAAGCACAAGGTCCTGAGTTTGATCCCGTTACCACCAAAAAAACAATGGATGTTACTCAAGAAGTTCAAAATGGAGCCATCATAGAATTCAGCAACCTATCTACTGGGAATATATCAAAAGAAAAGGACATTACTACATCAAAGGAGGCATATAGACACATTCACTGCAGCCAAAATAACTAAAAGTATCACTGTATGCCTAGATAAATCAAGGATGAGAAAATAGGGACCATGGAACATTACTCAATCATAGAAAAGAATGAAGTTCCATAATTTATGTCGATATGGAAAGAATTGGAGACCAATACATTGAATAAAATAAGCAAAGCCGAAAGAAAAGTACTGCATAGTTTCACTTATGTGTGAAATGCAAGAAAGCTGATTCCGTAACTTGAGAGCACAATTGTGATGAGACTTAGGAGAGCAGGATGGGGACATAGATGGGTAAAAGTTATCGGTGGGTTCCATATTATAATTAGATAGGCATAAAAACTCCTGATGCGGTACTGCACAGCACAGTAACCTTAAATAACAATAATATACTGCTGCACATTTTAAAAAGCTACATGATAGGAATCTGAAAATTTTCACCATAAGATAAATTTTTGAGAGCTGGCCAAATAGCTCTGAGGTTTAAAGTGCCTGCAAGTAGGTGGGGGCTGGTGGTTTGACCCCTAGGCCTGCCTTGCGGGTCCCACCCCTAGGGCAAGCTGAGATGGTGATTAAGACTGGACATGGTGGCTTACGCCTGTAATCCCAGCTCTTGGGAGGCTGTAAACAGGATAATCACTGAGTCCAATCTAGTAGTGAGACCCTGAACACTCTGTAGGCCCTTCCCTAAAATACAAAAAAGAAAAGAAAAATACATTTTTGAAGAGAGTATTTTTTTTTGGCGGAACTGAGGATTGAACTCAGGCCTTTGGGTTTGCCAGGGAAGCGCCTATTCTACTGAGCCATCTCCCAGGCCCCAAGAGATAAGTATTTTTAAATTACAGTAACTTAAACACTATGCAAATATGTATCTGCCAGCTTTTAGTTATTGTTCCAAATACCTCAGAAAAATACTTAAAGATGGAAAGCGCCATTATGAGTAAGTTTCAATGTGCTATATCCATGTCTAGATGGTTCCATGGCAGGATGGTATGGCGAATGACACCTATATGCCTCACAGCAGTCAGGAGCAGACAACAAACAAAAAGGGAAGACAAATAACAAACTCTTCAAGGCATGGCCCCAGTGGCCTACTTTACCTTACCAGCTGCCCCCCCCCATCCTATCCATGAATGAGTCATTCCATTGGTGAGCATAGCACTTACGATCCAATTGCCTAGAAATCTCATAACCTGATAGGCTTAATCAAGACTGATTATTGAATCAGATCTCCTGAAACACAACTCTTTACCAAATAAACACATTAACAGGTCCTAATTCTGCCCCATTGACTCTAATATCCTCTCTACAGTGAACAATGCAGTAGGTCTCATCAGCTTCAGCCTGCTCAAGTCCAAGTGCAATCTCTGGACTAAAGGCAGCTCTTAGGCGTGAGTCCTTGTGAAAAGAGAACAAAATCGCACACTTCTAAGACATGGCACAGAGTAGATGTTACCATTCCTGGAAGAGTAGGGAGACAAAAAGTTATCTAAGTAAAGCAGGGCCAAAAGCTATCAGGGCCAAGGTTACCTTCTGTAGGTCCAGGTCCTCATCTTATCTATACATATGGTAGCAAGATGCAAGCTCCAGGATTTGGCCGGCTCCTAAGGCCTTTCATTGCTTTGCACCTGCCCCAACTCCTGGGCAGGTGCTGCTCACTGCCTACTGCTCTCAACACACATTCCAAGCTCCTGGCACCTCTAACCTCATGGAGTCTCTGCAACAGGCAACAGCCGTTGCCTCACCTGGACACTTTCACCCACCACTTTCTCGAGGCCGTGTTATAACAATTCAGCAGGAGTGACTTCCTCTAAAGTCACTGGAAGCCATATAAAAACTAGGTCTGTTCAGGTACTAGTAAGATCAGAGGCAAATTTACATTAAACTGAGATAGCTCTCATGTGTTGTAACCTGTTACTATCAACATGTCAAGTTTACCTTTTTTGTATATATATTACTCTGAATGTTCAATTTCTTTTTTCCTTTCCCCTTCAAATAATGAACCCTAACAAAGCTCTTTAAATACAGTATAAGCCGGGCGTGGTGGCGCATGCCTGTAATCCCAGCACTAGGGAGGCTGAGGCAGGAGGATTGTTGTGAGTTCGAGACCAGCCTGAGCTACAAAAGTGAGCTTAAGGCCAGCCTGAACTGCACAGTGAGACCCTGTCTCAAAAAAGACAAAAAATAAATAAATAAATAAATAAATACAGTATAAACAAGCTGAGTAAAATAAACTACAATGTATCACAAATGGACTCAATTTTGTTCTTAAAATCATACAGAGGTCTCTGGAATTACTATGCCCAGAAGAGAAGGGCATTAGGAAACACCCTGGTCAATTGTACCAACTATGACACTGGTTGCCTGGATGTTCATGCCAAAGAAAATATGTATCATAATGCAAATTATGTTAATTGTATTCCAACAAATCTGTAAAAGGATGCACACAAACCTTAAGTAATAGAAAAGATACAAACTTAAACAGATAAGAGAAACCAAGAATCCATTAGCTTAATCACTCCTTAGAAAGGCCAAATTTTATAACAAAGTGGATAGTCCTTAGCAAAAGAACAAATTGTAACTACATTGAAAATGAACATACCATAGAGAACAACAAGGCCAAACACTAGTTCTTTTAAAACATTAATCTGAGAATTCTGATAAACTTGATAATGAAGAATTACACAATTAATTATGTATTAAATTATACATATACACACAAGATATTAATTATATATATACACACAAGAGAAGAGAGGGAGGGAGAGACACCACAGGCATACTCACAAGAGAGCTTGCACTCAACTTATGGTGGCACATTCTGAGCAAGGGAACTTTTTTTTTGAAACCAGATCCCACTGCAGTTTAGGCTGGCCTCCAACTCATAAGAATCCTCCTGCCTCATCCTCCTAAGTGTTGGGATTACAGGCATGCACCACCACACCTAGCTCTGGGAAAGGGAATAGAGTATACTCTCACAAACCAGATGTCACAATCAACCACTCACTAGCCACTGTCATAGTAGTCCATCATTAAAAAACCAGGCTTGGTGGTACATGCCTGTAATTTCAACACTCAGAGACTGAGACAGGAAAACAGCAAATTTGAAGTCACACTAAACTACACAATGAAGCCGGGTGTGGTAGCACATTCCTGTAATCCCAGCAATCTGAGGCAGGGGTAGGAGGATCCTTGGAATTGAGACCAGCCTGGGCTACAAAGTGAGCTCAAGGCCAGCCTGAACTGCACAGCTAGACAGGATCCTATCTCAAAAAGACCAAAAACAACAGCACCCTACACAGTGAGACCCTGCCTCAACAAACATCATTACATAGCACATGACTGTGGTCTTAATAGACCATCTGAATTAGAAACACAACACTTCAAAATAAAAAGACCCTTGCGTTTTAGACAACTGCAGAGGAATAGGAAGGTTCTTTTCTGAAGGAAAGCTACTGGGAAAATATGTATTCCAAAAAAAAAGAAAAAAAAAAAGCTGCTGTATCATTTCCCAATACCACAGTCATTTTCAGAAGTAAAAAATACCTAACTATAAAACATTCAAAAGCTGCGTTTTTACTCAGTGCTGCAACAAATACCAGACACTCAAAATGAAGGAAGGGAAGGGTTATTTAGCTCACAGATACTAGAGGGTTCAGTCCATATTTCTCTGGTTCCAAGCTTCTCTGGTTCTTCTATGCTGACTGCAAAAACCAAAGACCGGTGCTCCGGGGCTAACACTGGAGCTCCTCCAAGGCGCTGCTGTGAAGGCCAAGCTCCTCCGAAGACTGGGACTTCTCCAAGGAAGTGGGGCAGGGCAGGGCTCCTACACAGAACTGCAGAGCTGATTCAGCCAAGTTTTTTTTTTTTTTTTGTCTTTTTGAGACAGGGTCTCGCTATGCAGTTCAGGCTGGCTTTAAGCTCACTTTGCAGCTCAGGCTGGTCTCGAACTCACAACAATCCTCCTGCCTCAGCCTCCCGAGTGCTGGGATTACAAGCATGCGCCACCACGCCCGGCTTTAATTCAGCCAAGTTGACACAATGTATTAACTAATACAATCCACCCCTTGTCAACTTAGCAACTAGACACGTACTTTTTAAAAGTCAATTTGCAGGTACACACACGTTTAAACATTTTACAACCTGAACAATGTATAACATTAGAACCATGACATTTTGCCCCTGGCCATCCAAAGACTCACGCACATCTGGTTATGCAAAAGACACTTTAATCTATCTCTAAGAGTTGCCAACAGTTTCAGCAACACTGAAAAGTTTAAGTCCCAAACTTCCAAGAGCTAAGGCAAACTCTTAGCTGTGAGCCCCTCTACAAATGAAAAGTTAAAACACTTACAACATGCAAAGCCACAAGGTAAGCTTTGCCATTCCAAAAGGTATGTACAACAGGATACAAAGAATTGGGACCAAAACAAGCCCAAAATCTGTAAGGGCAAATGTTAAGTCCTGCACTTCCCTGTGGACTCATTACCCTGTAATGAGTTGTGAGCTCCAAAAAGCCTTACGTGGTGCCACCCCTATGGCGCTTCTGCTGGTAGCTCCTACGGCTTTTCTTAGATGATCCACATTCCTGGCTTTTTCAAACTTCTGAGTTATCCACTGAATGGGCTCTTCATTAACAGCTTCATACACTGCCCTCTCAGGGGCACACTGCCTGGCCCCCCAGGCCTTCTGAATCTCAGAACACTTATATTCTGCATGTGCCTACAGCCAAAGCCACATGGATGATGCCAAGGGCTGCAGCCTGCGGGAGCAGTACCCCGGATTTCTTCTTCCTTGGCTGTAGAGTTGAGTGCCTGGATTTCTGAGTACGCTGACCCTGATTCCAAAAAACAAATTTTCCATGCTGCCGCCATTCTGGAACCCGGTGTGGCCCTCACCTCCATTCTGGAACATGGGGCTCTGCAACTTTCTCCCCAAAGCAAAGTCCTTCACCCTTGTGATTCTGAGATTGAAAAGGGCAAGAACCTGCCACCTCCAATGATGCCCTCAGGACATCTTTTCCACTCTCTTGTTCCTTCTCAGCAATGGAGATCCTCTCAGCTCTGTCTTCACAGTCCACAGTCTTCCTGGTGCTTTCTGGCCAAACTCAAAACATTTTAAAACATCCTTTTGGGATCTTTGCTTTTCATTCGTAACATAAATCTGGCTAAAAGCCCCAACAGCGGCCATGCCACTGCCCCAATATTTGGCTTCTTCGAAATTTTTTTTTGAAGATTAACTAGTCCACTGTGCTTAATCTCAGTCTCTGGACAGGAGCAAAATGCAGATAAACCTTCTGCCAAGCCGTAGCACAAGTATTCTGCAGTCCAACTACCAATGCTGTCCTTCTTCCCAGCAGAAACCTTCCCAACCTGGTCCTTATAGTCAGGCTTCCTATCAGCATTCTGGTCTTCTGAACTCTGATCAGAATCTCCCGCACAGTACAGCCGAAGCTGTTCCAGCTCTTTGCAAGCGGGCAACATCTCCAAACCTTTCCTTCCCATAAGCCATTCCCAAAAGCTTGTAATCCACATTGTCAGGTATAGCCACAGCAACGGTCTCACTCCTGGTACCAAATTCTGTCTTAGTTACTTTTTACTCTTTGCTGTGACAAATACCCGACACTCAAAATAAAGGAAGGAAAGGTTTATTTAGCTCACAGTTACTGGAGGGTTCAATCCATATTCCGTTGGTTCCAAGCTTCTTTCTTTCTTCTATGCTGACTGCAAAGACCCATGCTCCAGGGCTAAGATTGGAGCTCCTGACAGTGGCGCAGCCTGTGAAGACTTGGACTTCTCCAAGGAAGTGGGGCAGGGTTGCAGGAAATCTTCTGAATTCCTGGACCCTGCCCACCTGCAGGGCTGGGTCCCCACACTGAGAACTGCAGAGCTGATTCAGCCAAGTTGACACAATGTATCAGTTCACACAAGTTATCTTAGGAATTTATTTTTATTGTTTTTAATGTATTTGTTACAGGGTCTCACTACCAGTTCAGACTCCAGTGATCCTCCTGTTTTAAGCCTCCCCAGCAATGGGATTACAGGTGCCTGTCTTTTAGTGGCTCAGCATGCCCGAGCGCAGGGCAAGGAGATCAAACCCTGGTCCCTGTGCTTGCCTAAGCAGGTACTTAGTCCTCGTAACTTGCTGGCCCAGGAATTTATTTTTATTTGTTTTTTGGACAAAACTGGGGATTGAACAGGAATTTATTTTTAAATGAATTTAAATAATATTAAATAAGAAAATATACATAAATTTGGACCACATTAACACAGAAATTCTATTCATCAAATAAAATTATAGGGTTGAAAAGAGAAGTACCAGATAGGTTGAAATTTTTTTGCCTCACATGACTAAATATTTTAATTATAAAATATTATTTATTTGGTCCAGGGTCTCACTATGCAGTTAAGACTCAGTGATCCTCCTGTCTTAACTGGGATTACAGACATGCACCACTATGCCCAGTTTTGATGGCTGGCTCAGCTAGGCATGGAGTGGCATGTGTTACCTTTGTGTTACCCGGTATTGAACCCAGGTCCTTGAGCTTGCCAGGCATGCACTTGGACTGCTGAGCTATCTCCTTGGCCCAATACTTATTTTATTTATTGATATAGGGTCTTGCTACGCAGTTTGGATTCATAGTGATCCTCCTGTCTCAGTCTCCACAGCTGGGGTTACAGGCATGCCAGCATGGGATCAAACTCAAGACCTTGCACTTGCCAGGCAGGTGCACATGCCACTGAACTATCTCCCTAACCCTGACTAAACCCTAAGAAAGGCCAGAGATTCCAGAAGACAGACAAGAGACTTGAAAAGGCATTTCACATGAGATACCAAATGTTCAATAGTTACCAAAATCTCAGTATCATTAGAGACTAGAGAAATACAAAATTACATTGTACAGATAGCCAAAGAACCAGTACTGATGAAGACATACCACAACTGAAAACTCATGAACTGAAGATGGAGGGAGAGTTGCTATTATTCATTTGGGCAAATAGCTTGGCTGATAATCCCCCACCATGGACACTGATGTACAGAGATTACTGCACATACCATCTGAACATGTAAGGAGATAGCAGTATTAGTACAAAGGAGAAATCTAGCAAGTAGGCACAAGAGAAACTACATTCAAGAAAAACACAATTCAGTGGGGGGGGGGGCACTTTCTACGAGTCGGCCACACCCTAGGTATTACACACCCAATTCAATAACTGGTGTGAAAGAAACTCCACATCAATTTTACTTAGCTGCCAACTTGCATGTGATACTTTATATCTACACATGGTTAAAAAGGAACCACAGAATTCATAAGAGATACATAGCATTTATAAAAAATAAAAATTTAGAAAGGCACACAGAGAATTACATGTAGCATGTAATTCATTACAAGTCACCATTTCCCTCGAAACTACCCTCCAAATTTTGATCTACCTATCAAAACTTCAACATACATAATTTGCCATGGAAGAGACCAAATCCTAAAAATTCTCAAATTGTTTCTTTTTTGTATTTTAGGGAAGGATCTACAGGGTGTTCAGGATCTCACTGAGTAGATCAGACTTGTAGTGATCTGCCCGTTAACAGCCTCCCAAGAGCTGGGATTACAGGCACGTGCCACGCCCAGTCTCAATCTAAACTGAATTCCCAGGGCCCTGTGTCTGCTTGCAGGCGCTTTAATCCGCTGAGCTATTTGGCTGGCCCTTCAAATTCTTTCTAAAAACAATAAAAATATGCATTACCCAAGAAAATTACCAAAGAAACTTCTATACATATGAAAGTAAGAGGAGCAGCTAGCCTCCCCAACACTAATATATATTATGAATCTATATTAATGCAATAACAAATACCAAGGAATAACAACACAAATGAAGGACTGGTCAAACAGTTCAACAGATTAAAGCGCCTGCTGTGCTGTCCCTGCCCCTGGGGCACACTGACTCTATGTGCACACCTGTAATCCTGGCTCTTGGGAGGCTGTAAACAGGCGGATCACTACAAGTCAATCTATGGAGTGAGACCCTGAACAGTTCACTCCGAATACAGGAACAATAACAACAATAAAAAACAAAATCCAGAGATAAATCCATATGAACGTAAGAACTACCTATACTGTTCAGTGCGACAGGAAAACTAATGTAAGTCGAACTATATTAAGAACAGCATTAAATGAATGGATTAAACAACACAATCAAAACTGTGGTTTGGGGCTTGGGTCAGATCCGTGATAGTGTGCGCCTTAAAGGTCTGCGACCCTAGGATCAAGTCCCTGGTACCAAAACTAAAGGCAAAGAACACGAGCAGGATAGAATTTAAGGAATTCGTTGTCAAATCGGGGAGAAACTAGGCTGGTGGTGCTGCAAGGCTTGGGGACCCTGCTCCCTACACGCTAGGAAAGCTCAGGGGACAATGCGCGACCTGGGACCCTCCAGGTCGCCCCGCACCCCACGGGGGATGTGGGCTGCAGGCAGTTCTGCGCAGGGGGGCTCCGCGGGGGGGCGCCCCCCCAAGGCCGGGGGGCCTCGGGCTCCGCCCCCTCTCGAGCAGGCCCGGGCGCCGGCGTCCCGCGGCTCTCGTCGTCCCCTCTGGTTTGGGCAGCGGAGCCGGCAGCCAGGAGGACGGGGGCCTGCACATCTCGGGGCGCAGGCGGAGGCCGGGTCCCCGCGGCCGGTCCCCAGGGCTCCGCGCCGTCTCCTTCCCGGCCTCCGGACGCCAGGCTACAAGCTCACCATTTTCGGCTACCGGGGTCGCCGCGATCTCCCCGCGGATGTGCCACAGATGCAGGTCACAAGGCGAAAGGGAATGAGGCGAAGTCACGTGGGCCGGCGGAGCGGAAGAGAAGGACGCCGGGACCGACCCTAAGATGGCGCGCCGCGCGCACAAAGGCCACGGCGGGCGCAGGGCCCGCCCCTTCCGCTCTGGGTGGGGCCTGACTGACAGCTCTCAGCCTCTGAATGACAGCAGGTAACACCAACCCAGGGTTGAGGAAGTCCGCAAGAGCAGGTCCTTGGCTGCGGCTTTTCTGTTTTCCTTTGTGGTGCTGGGTAGGTATTGAACCCAGAGACTTACTGGCGCTATTTTTAAGTGAGAACTTCCCTGACGGGAGGGACTCAGAGCCCACCCCTGGGATGTTTGAGGTTAACTTGTATAAAAGCTCTTTGCGGGGGCTAGGGAGATGGCTCAGTGGAATAAGTGCTTCCCTGGAAAGCGCAAGGGCCTGAGTTCAATTCCCGGTTCCACACACACAAAAAAAAGCTCTTTGCAATTTATCAACTACATATATGCATGCTATTCCCAAATGAAAAGAATATAGTGACAGTTATTTTCAAATTTCTCTCGCCTGGTTTCTAGTCTTGTAAGGATATAGCTTAAGATTTGAAATGGAAAAAAATCCTCTAATACAATTCCCTAAACGTTGATACAAAAGTGTTTTCCATTATTCACATTTAAAAGACAATTAAGAGAAGGTGAAAATGATTGTGAGAACTTAACCAATATATCCAAGATTTTAGCATTTTAAAATATGATGAATATAAATTATTGATAAATATATGTGGTAATCTTTAAAGTTGTCTATTGAGAGCCTGGACTTCACTTCAGAGCAGCCACATTCCAACTTGGAGAGCTTCGACTCCCCTGACCTAAATGAGAAGGCCCTTTTATGCCAGAAGTGGGGAAACACACATCAATATTCATACTTTGTCACAAGGAGGGTAATCAGAATTTTGGAGTAAGTTTGTAAATAAACTCAAAGTGTATGGGGTAAATTGCTTTTACATTAACCCACTACATTTGCAGCAAAGGAGACCAGGATTTCTTACTGTGTTTGTTACTTTATACTTATTGCTGGGACAAAATACCCAACACCCAACATTAGAGAAGGAAAAGTTTACTTAGTTCACAGTTTGTGGAGGTTTCAATCTATACTCAGATGGCTCCCAGGCAGAGGGGCCTGTGGCAAAGAGCAGCAGTTCATGGCAGCAGAAATCAGCAAAGAGCAAAGGGTGCAGCTTCTAGCTGGCCTCTCTCCCCTCCTATTAGAAACAAGCTACCCTGGGCTGGGGGTGTAGAACTCACACAATGTCCATGTCCTCCTCTTGCACAGGATGAGGATGTTTACAAAGTAAGAATCCTGGCTCTCTGCTGAGTCACTTAATTAAACTTCTAAACTTCCCAAGTTGACACGATGTATCAACCAGTACACTTGCAATGTAAATATACTATGTAACCAAGTTTGCATCCTGGGAAAGTCACTAGTAGTTTAAGTGGCAACTGTCAAAAGTGTAAAAATCTTTGGAGGAACATCATGGAAGGATTACAACAGCTTGATCAGGGAGCTACCCCCATCTGATTGAAGTAATAACACTGATTCTTTACTTAATTACAGCTCCCTCAGAGTTTGGTCAAGGTGGTAGGGCTTGAAGAATCATTTCCTTCTATTTATTTATTTAATATTTGGTACAGAGTCTACAGGGTGTAGATCAGACTGGTAGTGATTCTCCTGTTCTCAGCCTCCCAAGCACTGGAATTACAGGCACATGCCACCACGTGTAATCTCAATCACCATTTTAGCTCACCCCCTGAGGGTGGGGCTACATCCCAGCTGCGCTGCAATCTGCCTAAGCAGGCACGTTAGTCCCCTGAGCTATCTGGCCAGCCCTTTCCTTCAATTTAGACAGAGAGGATTAATTTGTCTTGTAGTTCATCACATAGGATACACTGTAACAAGTCTTTACTCCTGAAGTCAATTGAAATGAATATTTTATTTCTAATGAACAAATATGATTGGCACAATGCGAGGTTTGCTACTCATAGAAATATCCTGATAACATTTATTGTTAATTTTGGAGATTGGCAATTTTCTTTCCTGCTCCTGCCTTCTACCACATTGGAAATTTGTCATTTTGCTGCCTGGTGTTTCTACCACCTTTTGCCAGATGAACACTGTGACATGTTAAGGTTCTCTCTCTCTTTTTCTAGCTGAGAAATGTTGGCTGAGATTCCCAGGAGTGCCTTTGAGTCTGTCAAAGTAAGAAGTGTCGTAAATTTGAGGTCTCATTCTGCCTGGTTTTATTTTCCCCCAAAGAGACATGAAATGGAAGTATGTGAAAGGAGCATATCGAAAGTAATCACCAAGGACAAGAATGAAGACTTGTGACATGAGGCAGGAAAGGAGGAAAAGCCAATCAAGGGTGTGGGGCTGAAGGAGTGAGCACTACAAAAAGCTGGAGTCTGTGCGCTTGGACACCTTTTTAAGGTGCTGAGTACTGTGCTTTTGAACCAGCCATGCAGACTTGATATGGAGACACTTTTATGTATGTGACATATCAGTTCGCCATCAGTTACTTGGCCTTCCCTGTGAAGGCATTAAGTTCTTTTACATCTGGCCTATCATTGAAGCCATGAGCATTAACATTCAAGCAGATTGGGACTCTCTCACTGTGTAAGGGACTGTTTTCTACATTGACAACTAGGCTCAGGGCTGTCACCGATGATCTATGTACTTCTTTCTTCGCACTTTTAGTGAAAGCCAAATCCCACATTAAGCTCCCTTTTCCCTCATTTTAAGGCAAAAACTGAAGTAAAACTTAAAATAGAAAAGTTGGTAGAACAAACCACAATTCCTATTGCCTTTTTTTTTTTCTCAACTCCTAGGTGAATGCATTGTGTAGTTACAGGCCACAGAGGCAAGTGTGATGCTTTTTATGCTTCCCAACCTGACTCTGATCCCTAAAGTACATAAATAGCTTCCCCAAGGCTGCTCCTTAAATGTCCATCAGGAGTCCTACACCCTGCACTAAGTGGCCCAAATGAATCAATCTGCTTTTGTCACTGAGTACAAACAGGTCATCTGCTGCCAACATGCAGAAAGTGAAAATCATAGAAATGACTTAAGCCTCCAAAACTGAAATGACCTCAGGACCCTGTGGCCCGGCTCTGAAGCTAATTTTTAGTCTCTGTGGCTGCAGGCCGAGGTGAGAATCCTTGTGGGGATGGCGGTGGGGTGGGTGGTCTGCCTGTTGTGCCAATCTGCTGCCATCCACCAGGAAGGGTGTACATGAGGGGGAACTGCTGTGGCTGTTACTTTAGCATCTTCACCACATGCAGGCCTTGTAATTTGTAGCCAGTCTTCCTATAATAATTTCTGGTGCCAACCCCTGATATAACAGCTATTTTCCCAGACCTAGAATAGCTTCTAGAGCTATTCCTTCTGCTTCCTCCATCAGCAGCATGCCAAACCCCTGCTGCTGAAACTTAGTGGGATCCTGGCTGCTCACAGGGACTATACTTCCATACATGTGCAGCTCTCGCACTATGGAAACACCTCCGCCCAGCTCATAAAGGAAGGTTTCCTCTGAGCACTTGTGCAACTGCAACACGCCAATCAGAATGTCTTGATCAGGGTCTACATAGGACATAAGACTGGTATATCTCCCAGCTACCATTTGCAATATAATCTCACCGACTCAACCTGGTATGGCTGTACTTTGTGATGAATTTCTTAGATTCCAACCTCTTTGGCTCTCACATCCCAACACTGTATTCCAAGGTCTTTTGTTCTTGCAAACACCAGGCCTCTCAGGTTGCTGTGCTCCACTGCCAAGCTGACTAAGGGAATCAGAATGTCTCTCTTTACTCGGTACACTCGAGTCCATGGAGTCGAGAGGGCAAGGATCCAAGCTACCAATCTGATCAGGTCGCTAGGAGAGTAATAGTAATATTCTTGTATCATCGTGATTTCCAAAGTTCATACAGCCCTGTGCCTTGAATCAGCAGGGTGGGGCAGAGCTTCATACCATCAGGGCGAAAAGCAGGGTTATCAAAAAACTATAAACTGCTCACGGTCGCATTCTAGTCCCACATTTGGCGGATCAGGCATCATATGAGGCATGACTTTGAAATCAGAATCTTTGGCCAGGTGGACTGACTCACATGCTGCCTGCACAGTGTGGCCCCTGTTGGTGTCCCTGGCCACATCTTTGTACACACTCTGTATCCTGATCTCTAGCCTTTTGCAGCCGTAGGTCAATGTGTCACTTAAGTGTTGCTTCATGTAATAATCTGGCCTGGACTCGATGGTAATTCTGATATACTTTGTGAGGCTTCTCTCAGAATATTTGGCTGCCTCATAAATATTGTTGGAAGTATGTCCTGATAAGGCATCATGTAAATTCCAGGTAAAATAATCCCTGTGTACTTCTGGAAAGGCCATAAAAGTTTTACCCATGATGATAAACTCAACTTTATCCACACTGTGATCAAGTTGTTTTAACTGTTCTATCCTGTGTCCCGACTGTAGGTAAGGGTCGTATCTGCCACAGATAGCTCACAGGGAGGTTGACTCATATCTGGTGTAGGACTGGGTGGAATAGTCAAAGTCTGAATCAGGTCCACCCGAGCAGTAGACACATACGTTTCCTGTAAAACTTGTGGCCATCTATGGGGCTTGCACATCACAGTAACAACAACAGTACCACTGGCAGCTGGCAGTTCTGATGGGTTTTGCCTTTTAACTTGGGGACCAAGACCTTCCGATACTGAGGGGGGACTGCAGCGATGACATCCACCAGGTGGGGCTGTGCTGCAAGGCTGTATTCGGCAGCCATCTTGGTTTTCACCTTATTGAGACCAGGGTCTCTCCCTTGTTCATGGGCTTCGATCAGTTGTTTAGTAACATCTCCTATAGTCAGCATCACTAGCTCAGCGGGGCTGGGATCTCCTTTCCTCTTCTGTCTCATCTGAATGCCGTCTTTGGAGCACACACCAGCTACTCCTATTGCTTTAGTTCCACAATTTTCCACATTCTGGTTTTGCTGATTACGTCATTTTAAATTATTAGCTTTACAGGTTTGATCAGATTAGATTTAATTTTTGACAAGATGACACCAGAAGTAGTTTTTTTTGTTTTTTTTTTGTTTTTGTTTTTTTCCTTCTTCCCCAAGTAGCACCTACTGTCTGGCTGTGTCTCTAGTTGTGATCTTCAGAGTCTGTGGTGATCATTGCTTAGATCCATTGATTTATTAGGGGTTGCAATTAGTAATATTCTTTTTTAAAAAAATTCTACTGAAGCCAAGTGTTGTGGCGTACTCCTCTAATCTCAGCACTTTGGGGGTGGAGGCAGGAGGAGTGCCACAAGGCTCAGGCCACAGGGTGAATTCAAGACTCAGCCTGGATTACACAGCAAGACCTCTCAACAAACAAATAAAACAAAACAAAAAAAATTCCTGGAGAATGGGAGAGGTGAGTAGAAGAGCTGGGGGACGTACTGACATGCTGAAGCTACATTAGAGTCACAGCTCTCACCTGAAAGAAAAAGGCACCACTGTGGAGACTTCTAACATCTCGGAAAACTCGTGGGCTGGAAAATGAAAGCTGCTGCCACAGGTCCATGGACATCTACCTTTAGGCAACAGAAATCTGGCTCTCAGAAACCTGGCCCTGGTAGTTAGCAGGGGCTAGGCCCTGAGTTGCCTTTCTACTTTCTGGAATGTAGCTCACCCTCTTCATCTTCTTTCCCCTCCCCATACTTGAGATACAGAGGAATTCTCTGGAGGAAAACAAGTGGGGATGGCCGTGTGAGGTGCTGCCTGTATTCTTGGCGTCCCTGCAAAAACAAACAACTGCAGTGCCAGTGGGCGCCTGCCCTCTAGCCTGGCCTGGGCTCTCCTCCACGCACCCTTCACCCCACACTTGTCACATACATCACCAGCCTGGGTTATTCAGTTTCACCTTTCAATTCTTTGGCTGGTCTCATTCTCTATTTTCTCATATATGTATGTCTTGATCGCTCCTTTCTCCTCCTTCCTCCCCTCAAGGACAGTCTCTGCTTGGTCTTCTCCCACCACCAATTCAATTCTGTGCCACCTGCACTCATCTCAGTCAGTCACACAATCTTCTCCTCGCGTCAGGCACTGCGCTAGCTGTTTGCATCGATGCACAGGTGACCCAGAAAGTTTTCGTATTATTCCATCTTCCAGTCCACCAGAATGGAGAGGCATGAGGTAGAGCAGCGGCCTGCTATAGAGCGTGGGGAGGTATACACCAAATGCGGTCACAGACCAGTGGGTCAAGGAGATAGCTCAGCGGCATATGCACCTGCCTGGAAAGCTGAAGGTCATGAGTTCGATTCCCTGTACTACAAAAAACAATGTACCAAAGCTGAGGGTCTCAGGGAAAGTTTCATAGAGGAAGCATTTGAACTGAAAGATGAGTGGGAGAAGACAAGAGGCAAAGTGGAAGTCTGTCATCATTCCAAAACAGTGTAGTGTCCACTAGGTGGCACTGCTGCTCTGTCTCCTGCTTGTGTCTTTCAGGCTAGCAGGGGCTCCTCTGCGGGAGATCCAGCTTCTTTAAGGAGAGCCTTTCTGCAGCCAGGTGCCACCTGGCCACTCCCTTCCTGTACCACCACGGAGGTACCGATTCTCTGCCTTACAAAGGTACAAGTTGTTACAATTTGCTTTTTCACCCTGCAACAAAACACGATAAATATTTCTTCTGGTCAGCAAGTAGAAATTTATTCTTCCGATTTATTCCAGCTTTTGTCTTCCAAATACATGCATTATACTACATGTCCTAGGACCATTCCTGTTTCATTAGGGATTTAGGTGGTTCCCAGGGTTTTTCCTCTTGTTCTAAATAGTAGTGTAGCTAAACATAAAGAATTCTCTGCCCAGGTATTTCTCTTAGGCTTCGCACTCTGAAAAACACCTTTTTTAAATGATTTTATTGAGAAACAAATAGAAATGAGACAGTTTCAAAACTGATTAGTAGGACAGTTTCAATAATTAATACATTGCATATTGTTATCTTAGTGGTTATTCATTGTACAAGATGCACACATGATATCCTGTCCACAAATATTATTAGAACAAATCTTTCTGGTCATTGAATTAAGAGAAAGTAGCTGTATATCTATCCTAACTATTTTGAATTATACAAATATAAAATTGTCCTTCATTTGCATCCACTTTTTTTGTTTAGTTTTTTCAGAGAAGGGTATTCCATTGTTATTTAAATATTGTAGGTGTGTGAATTCAGCAAAGTAATCCAATATAGTCCAGTAGTCCATAATAGTAGTGGGTTATCTGTAGGATTGGCAATGTCAGAAGTTGTTGACTTGAGCCTTTTACAGCTCAGCATATTAATATGGCTTTACTTTATATACTTTGTCTTTATACTTTTCTGCCTGATGGTTAAGACCAAAATAAAGCAAGACCTGTATAATAAGAAATGTAACTTTTGTATCTGAAAAGGTCAGTCAAATCCCCTTGGGATTTATCCTGAAACCCTATACTGCAGTTTGTAAATCTTTTGTCAGTGTCAGCTATGTGGATGAGTCACAGCCATTGCTTGACTAGTTTGCTCTCTGTGAAAGCCTGAGAGAATGTTTTCTCTCCCTGTGACTCTCCTTAGGCACAGTCTACATCATTGATCACTTTCCTCTGTGGCCCCATAATCTCCTTGATCAGAAAATTTATGACACAACTGAGTTACATGATGTTACAGTACAGGTTCTCCTGAGTCCTCACTGACCTTGAAAGGCTAGGGCCAAAATGTTGGCTGTCCTTGCAGCCCTTCTTTTTTCTGTAATTTTTGATCTGCAAACTTAAGCTTTTAACCCTTCGGAAGAGAAGCTTATTATTATTACCCTACAACATAGGCAGTGGAGCTTAACCTCACTATCTGTCTGAATATCAAACATCTTAGACATAACATGGAAAAGGTATTTTCCAAGAATTGATATATTAAACTTTAAGTCCCTATAGAATATGAAGAAAAAAAATTTTTTTAATAAAAAATATTTAAAAATAGGAATAAACAATTACATATTTTTACAAACAAATTTAGAAATCTAACCATATACAGAATTGTAGCAAGACAGTCCTATGACTGTCTTGTGAGTAAGACCCCACAGTCTTAGATATCTTTTCATTTCTCTTGTGTCTTGCTTTCATTTATTACCTTTTTCTTAAGCAAACATTTATTTGAGAGACAGTATGGCAGTAATTGGCATGACACGACAAACAATACATATTTAGAAGACCAGAATGACAGGCACTCCAAGCATAACCTAATATTACACATTGCTATCTTCAGGGCAGTTGCTTAGTTCACAGGTATCAGCATATATAGTTAGTTGGGAGAATCCTACCAATTAACTTCTAGTTTCAAAAGCCTGCTGAAGATTCTCAGGATCACAGCCTTGACCATCTTAGCACCCACTGTTAACAGGCTGCTAAGACCCCCAAGGCCTTGGCTGCCTGATATAACCACCCCCATAGTTTTCTCCTCCCCCTTTTCTTTTTGTATCTAAATGTGTTGATTTTTATTCATTTACTGTATTAGAGTTTTTATAGTCATGACTGGCTTTGATGCTCAGTTATTCCCAAACCCGCAGGTAGAAGCTCCTCCCACCACCTGTGGTCCTTTGAATAAGACCCCACGGTCTTAGATATCTTTTCATTTTCTGCCTCAACAAGATATCCAAGCCTGCTGTCCCCTCCTGTGGAGGATGATATGTACAAATCTGCTGGCCAGGATGACCCTATTCCCTAGACTACCGCTGCTTATTTTTCAATCAGTTAAATTGCTTGGCACATTTTATTTAATTTTTTTTTTTTGGTCTTTTTGAGACAGGATCTTATTATGCAGTTCAGGTTGGCCTTAAGCTCACTTTGTAGCTCAGGCTGGTCTTGAACTCACAACAATCCTCCTGCCTCAGCCTCCCAAGTGCTGGGATTACAG
>PVKA01012439.1:0-57784 GCA_004027165.1 Ctenomys sociabilis
AAAAAAAAAAAAAAAAACTTGACTAAGAAGCATTTGAAGATGTTGTTTCCCTTTTTATAGGTAGACAAGAGGATACTAGATGCTGCATAGGCACTGTAGGTGTTAGTCTGTTTAGCCTAAATGACAATCTAAACTCCTATGGTATCTGGGGTTGTGAACATTAGGTGGTGTAGTGAAGAAGGCCCTGAACTTCTGGATTCAGTTGCTAAGCCTGGTGTGCACGAACTGCTTATTCTGTGAGAAATCACTTTAGTCTTCTTTTTTTATGCATTTAGTGTATGTTCTTGGGGTCTCAATACACAGATTGGACTCGTAATGATCCCGTTTTCAGCCTCCCAAGCCCTGGCACTATAGGCACGCATCACTAAGCTCAGTCTTAGTCACCATCTCAGTGTGCCCAGCGGGCAGGGCTGATACAGCACACTAGGAATGAACCCCACTTTAGTCTTCCAAGTCAAGGGTTAGCACATGAAAAAAAGCAGATAATTTCAGCTGAATGCACTATTGCACCAGTAACATGAGTAAAAGAGAAAATGAGCCAGAAAACATTAAAGCTCTGACCCTTGGCCAGTGGGACACAAATACAACTTTTTTTACGAAGTACAAAGAGCAGAGAACATTTAAAACAAGATCTGTGTTCAGAGATATCATCTTTTACACTCCGAAATGCCAGAGTGCTGTTGAGTATATAGCATAAATGTCAACTGGATCTGGCTTTGTTTTATGCTACCAACTTCTTGATTAGTATATGCTTGCCATGCCTAATGAATATGTCCGCCCTGAAAAGTTGGCACGTGCACATATTGCACCTCAATCCTTTCAACTGCCTCTTCCTTTCCCCTTCTTACCACTCTAGGTAGGTCCTCTGCTCACTAGTAAATAATCTACCACCCTGTTTTCTATTATCTATCTTCTGTTTCACTCTTTGTTTATATTCTTGACTTCTCATAAAAATCACATGATATTTGTGCTTTTATGTCTAACTTATTTCAGTTACCATTATGGTCTAAAGAGGCATCTATTTTCCTACAAGTGATTCAAATTACCCTGTTTTTGTCCAAGTGGTATTCTGTTGCATACAAATATTCCATTTTCCATATCAATTTATCTGTTGATGGACATATAGACTTAGCTATTATGAATTATTCTGCTGTAAGCACGAGTAAGCATGCATCACTGTAAAACGATGACTTTAACTTGTTAGGAAAATGCGTAGCAGATGAATAGCTGGGCAGAGTGGGATTTCTAGTTTTAAGTTATGGAGAATCTTCACACTGGTATTTAGTGGTTGTGCTAATTTACATTCACACCTACCATATATAAGTGTTCCTTTCTCCCCAAAGCCTTGTCAACATTTGTTGTTTTTTGAATTCTTAATTACAGCTGTTCTTTCTGGACTTGGAAATGACTTTAGTCTTAAGCAAAACAGACTGCTGATCACAGGAGTATTTAAAGAAGTCTGGCCTTACCCAAGAATAGTTTGTCTTTTAATGTGCCTTGCTATCAGATATTCTACTAGTAGAAAAGTTCAAGTTCAGTAATCATCAGTATATAGACTGAAGGAGATATATAATTAAATTATAAATAAAACAAGCACAGGGCTATAGAGCTACCTTGCTCAATGGCATAAGCACCTGCGTGGACCTGAGTTTGATCCCTGGTACTGTTGTATTTGTATCGGAATCTTGGGCATGCCGTGCTGGACACTGAAACTGGGTGTGGTGGCACAAGCCTTTATTTCCAGTGCTGGGGAGGCTGAGACAGGAGATCACTAAGAGTCTGAACTGTGTAGTGAGACCCTATCTCAATATTTAAAAAATTAAAAAATAATAATAAATAACACAAGCACAGGATTTGGCCTAACAAGGTGACATGAATCTGCACATAATTTTTTTTAAATTTTCAGGGTGTGTGCATGTCCAGGAGAAATTGAGAAGACTTTAGTCCTTCATGTCTTAATGACACCGAACATCTGCACAAACAGGAAGTGAGGACTAAAGCTGAGATGTGATTAGTTGGGTTACAGAACCCATGCTTCAACAAATACGCAGGCTTCCCATGAAAGGTTGGGGAGCTTATTCGTTACGGCAGATAGAAAGTCTCTGTCCAGTCGCTAGCATCCCGCTAGGCTGAGTAGAGACTTCAGTGGCTGCACATAATGGAACACAGACAACACGATTAACCAAGGAAATTGACTTTAAAGCAAATGAGCTAACCTTAAACAATAGCAACAACAGAATAATGGCTGCACCAAGCCATAAAGAAAGATCAGAGTTCATATATTTTTATATTATTTAAAGTGCTTAGTTTATAATGAGATATTAAAAGACATAAAAAGGAAAGTATGGTGCATGCATCAGAAGAAAAGAACAAAACAAAAAGCAGTCAATTATATTTGACCTTTAAAAAGTGCATCTGTTCTACCTACTAGGCAAAAACAATAAATCAGTTGTCATGTACATACATGTATGTTTTCAAGAATGAAAGCAAACTGTATCTAAAGCATTAGTGTGTGAGAATGATGTCTCATGAATATAGGATACTGTCACTGAGCGTAAAGTGTAGAAATAATCAATGATATTTTTGAGCTGGAAAGTATTGTGAATGAAAAAAAAGTTCAATGCAGCACCTCAAAGTGAGATGTGAGCTGGCACAGAAAGGAACCAGAAGACCATGAAAGTGAGTCTATTGAAATCCTACAGCAGCACAGGCTTTTTTCTTCAATTCTAGTAATGGGACACAGGGCCTTCTCATCATACCACATCCCTAGTTCTTTTTTACTTTTTATTTTATCCTCCTGCTTCAATCTCTACCTAGAACACAGGGATCATAAGGTTGTGCCATTAAATCTGGTGACAAAACCAGATTTTTGGAAAAAGAAGAAAAATAAGCAGACTCTTAGAGACAAGAGGTACATCATTAAGTGCCCCCAAGTGCATAATTGATATCTAGGAAAGAAAAGAAAGAGGCATAGAATATTTCAAGATATGATGCCTCATACTTCTCGAATTTGAGGAAGAACAATGTACATAACCAAAAATACTCAGAAAACTCCAGGCCAAAGGAAGTCAGAGAGATACGCTCATGTTATAGTAGAGCTCTCAAAAGACAGAGGAAAATCTTGAGAGTAGCAAATAAAAATGACTTATTGCAATCAAAAAGATGATTGTATTAACAGCTTTCTTTTCACAGGAACCATGTGAAAAGAAGGCTATGGAATGACTTATTCAAAGAGTTGAAAGATAAAAATATCAATCAAGGATTTCCAGCCACACTCTTAATCCTAGTACTTGGGAAGCTGATGCTGGAGGAAAGCAAGTTTGAAATTTTCCTGTTAAGTTTAGTAGGAGCTTATTTCAAAATAAATGAATATATGTTTATTTTTTGTCCCCTTGCAAAAGAAGTAGGCTATATGGTAAATGATAAGAAAAAGAACCATGCAGGGCTGGGAGTTAGCTCAGCAGTCCAAGCACGTGCCTGGCAACCACAGCACCCCAGCTGCATCCCCAGTACTGATGTCTTGCCAGCCCCAGAACTCCAGGCCTGCCATGCTGGCCACTGAAACCAGGCATGGTGGTATTTGCCTGTAATCCCAGTGCTTGGTTGGCTGAGACAGGAGGAGGACCATACAAGTCTGAGCTGTGTAGAGAGGCCCTGTATCAAATAAATAAGTGAATAAATAAGTAAATGTTTAAAAAAGGAAAAAAAATGCCATGCAAATAGTAATCAGTGAGAGCTAAGCTAGTAATATTTGCCATGTTAAATTATATTATTCTGAAACTAAGACAAAAATTGTTACTAAAAACAAAGAAGAACATCTCATAATAATAAGTAAATCAGGAGGAAACAGTTGAAAACATTTAAAACAAAGATCCATAATATATGAGAATAAAGAAAAATGTAATAGAACTAAAGGAAAAAGCAGATAATTTAACAGTGGCTAAAGATTTTAGCACTTTAATTTAAATAATGAGTATAAGATCAACAGTATAAACAAGTTAAATGATAATGTAAATTAAGTAGACCTAAAAGATATCTGTTGTACACTCTGTCCAACAGAAGACATATTTCTCTTAACTGTACATGCAGCATTCTCCAGGATAGTCATATAATAGGCTACAAAGAAGGTTCAATAAATTTCCAGGAGTAAAATCTTATGAAGTACATTTGCTCACTGCAGCAGAATAAAATTAGAAATTAGTCATAGAAGAAAATATAAGGAATTCACAAATATGTAAACTTTTCTTACAGTAGATTCATAAATTGGTTCAAAGAAAGCATCCAGGAAATTTAGAATGACACCCTTTAGGATAAGGAAAACTAATATCACTTGATTTGTGAGACATAGCCTATATTTCAAGGGAAATGTATAGTTATAAATGCTTGTTATGAAATGAGAAAAAACTTTAAATGAATTATTTAAACCTCCACCTTAAGAAAGTACAAAAAGAACACAAACTAAATGCAAATCATACAGCCTTCAGGAAATTATAAAACAATGTATTAAAGAAAGATAATAGAGTTTTAAAAATGAAAACCATGTTGAGACAGCTTGCAAACCTGGCATACTTTGAGCTAAATTGACCAAGAAAAAAAAGACAGAATACTCAATTAATGTATCAGAAATGAAAGAAAAAAAGTTATCAGTAACTTCGCAGAAGAGAAAAGTATACAACAAGGTACTAAGCATGACAAATTCTACAGACTAGGTTCAAATGAATCAGTCCCTAGTAAGGTACAAAGTACTAAGGAGAAAGATAAAATCTGAATAGACCACATGAAAAGTAAGGATGCTTGATTAGGAAATTTAAAACATTTTACAAAGAAAGCTCTTATCTACTTGGTTTTGCTGGCAAGTTCTAACTGCTACTTAATAACTTAATATTTCACAATTCTTCAAAAAGCACAGAATAAAAGGGTACATTTATCTTGTTGGCTTCCTGTCACTATAATAAATACATAAGTAACCAATTTACAAACAGAGAAGCTTTATTTTGGCTCACGGTTTCGTAGGACCCAGTTCGTGACTAGTTAGACCTATTGCTTTTGGGCATACAGTACTGCAACACAGCATGACGGGAGTATGTGGTGGGAAAACCTGCTCAACTCATGTCCAAGGAGAGAAAAAATAGGAATGGGCCCAGAGCTTTCTATCCCTTCCCCAGGCACATCTCCCAGTGACCCAAGCACCTCTCACCTGACCTCATCACTATTTTTTACCTTGACAAGATGGATTTAATAAATTAATGCACTGCAAACTGTTTTAATAATGTTTTGGTATCATAGAAGGTGCATACATGATAATATATGTACAGACATTATTAAACCGTACGTCTCTTATCAGTAAATTAAGAGTGAAGCTGTTTACATATCTTATTTTTTATACCTGAATCACATCAAAGATTCAATAATTAATACTTTCTACCTTGTTATTTTCCTAGTGGTTGTCCATAGTACTAGAAGCTGACATAATATCCTGTCCAACCACCATTAGTGCAAATCTTGCCTCTCATAGAATTATGTAGAAGCACAGCATTATATATCCCAACTGTACTGTCCATACACACACATCATGATTCTTCCTTTCTATACCCCTTGCTTTGTCTACACCTGTCAAAGATGGGCACTCCATTGTCATTCAACTAATTTAGGTGCCTGAACTCGACGATACAATCCAACACAGTCCAGCATTCCACAACAATAGTGAGTTATCCGAAGAAGTTGTTGACCATAGCCATTTACAGCTCAACTTATTATTATGGCCCCACAGTGTATATTTCATTTTTATATTTTTCTGCTGGATGGTTAAGACCTAGAGAGAGTAAGACCTATATATAAACACATGTACTTTATGTTTCTTATGAGGTCAGTGAAGTCCCCTCAGCGTTTATCTTGTAGTCCTCTACCTTATTCTGTAGATCCTTTGTGTCATCCATGTGAATGAGTCACGGCCAATGCTTGACCAGTTTGCTTTCTGTGAGAGCCTGAAAGTTTTCTCTCCATGTAATTCTCCCCAGGCACACTATAGATCATCAATCTCTTTCCTCTGTAGTTCTATAATTTGCTTCTTCAACAACTTTGGAGTCAACTGAGTTTCATGATGTTGCAATACAGGTTCTCCTATGTCCTGAGTCTTCCCTAACCTTGAAAGGCTAGGGCCAAAATGTTGGCTGGCCTGGTGGCTCTTCTATTTCTCCAATTTTGATCTGTGAACTTAGGTTGTTAACCATCCAGAAGAAAAGCTGATTAGTACCCTGCAGCATACGCCATTCACTTTGCCTTATCTGACTCAATTGTTTTTAGCTGTTGTTCTATGTTTCCATTTGTATTTCTGCTTTTCGCTTCTTATACTAGGGAGACTATATGATATTTACACATGTGTGTCTGGTTTATTTCACTTATGAGCATATGTTCAAGTGGCATCCACTTCAGTATAAATGCTTCAAGCTTATCATTCTTAATAGCTGAGTAATACTCCATTATGTAGAAATACCACATCTTTTTCAACCATTCCTGATGTGACAGACATCTTGGTTGTTTCCAAGATTTTGCTATCACAAATTGTGCTGCTATAAACGTAGGTATACATATATCACTATGATACAATGTTTTCAGTTCCTCTGGGAAAATTCCCAGTAGGGGGATTGCTGGCTTGAATGGGATTTCTAGTCCTATTCTTTTGAGGAGTCTCCACATGGACCTCCACAATGGTTGTACCAGTTCACATTCCTGCCAGCAGTGGAGAAGTGTTCCAACTCCAACATTTGTTGTTGGTTGATTTCCTTATGATACCCATTCTTTCTGGAGTGAGATGGTATCTTAGTGTTGTTTTTATTTGCATTTCACAGATGACTAGTGATGTGGAGCATTTTTTCATATATTTATTTGCTTCTTTAATTTCATCTTCTAAGAAGTGTGTATTCATCTCAGATGCCCTTTTCTGAACTGTGTCTTTAAATTTGAGGGCCCTGTTATATCTTAATTCTTTATATATTCTAGACAGAAGACCTCTGTCTGATTGCTTATTAGTTAGGATTTTTTCAAAATTTGTGGGTTGTCTTTTCACCCTGCTGACAATTCCTTTTCACATGCAGAAGCTCCTTAAGAAGAGTTCATCCCAGCTTATGCTTCTTTCAAATGCTTCCTGTGCGAATATATGTTTGTTCATGTACTCTTTACCTACCCCTATGTCTTCAAGAATTCCTCCTACTTTCTCAATCATCTTTCGGATGATTGAATGTTTCTGTTTTAATTTTAGATCTTTAATCCATTTTGACATTAACTTACTGCATGGTGATAGAACTGGGTCAAGTTTTAGTTTTCAGCATGTAGAGAGCCATGTTTTCCAGCACCATTTGTTAAAGAGGCTATCTTTCTTCCAGTGAGCTTGTTTGGCCCCTTTGTCGAAGATCAGATGGCTGAGTGTGATTGTAGATGCCTCTGCGTCTTCTAATGCATTCCACTGATCCTCAGGTCTATTTTGTTGCCAATACCATGTTGATTTTATCAGTCGCTTTGTAGTATAATTTCAAATGAGGAATTGTGATGCCTCCTGTCTTGTCTTTATTGGCCAATATTGCCTTTGCTATTCTAGTTTGTTTGTGATTCCAAATAAATTTTAGAAATGATTTCTCTATGTCTGGGAGGTATGCTGGTGGCAGTTTGATAGGGATTGCATTAAATCTGTACAACAATTTTGGTAGCATGGCCATCTTCACGATGTTGGTTCTTCCTATCCAGGACCATGGAATATCTTTCCATGTTCTGAAATCCTCTATAATCTCTTTTCTTAGGGTGTTGTAATTTTCTGTGAAAAGATCTTTGACTTCCTTGGTTAAGTGAATTCCAAGGTATTTCATTTTCCACGGTGGTATTGTAAAAGGTATTGTTTCTATTGTATCCCTTTCAGTGTGCTTGTTATCTGTGCAGAGGAATGCTATTGACTTTTGAGTATTGACTTTGTATCCTGCTATGCTACTGAATTTCTGTATCAGTTCCAGTAGTTTCTTGGTAGAATTTTTGGGGTCTTCCAAGTAAAGTATCATGTCATCTGCAAATAGTGATAATTTCATTTCTTTACCTATTCTTATTCCCTTTATTTCTCCCTCTTTTCTAATGGCTGTTGCTAAGGATATCAAGAATATATTGAATAGGAGGGGTGAGAGAGGACATCCTTGTCTTGTACCTGATCTAAGAGTAAAACATTTCAGTTTTCCCCCATTTAAGATTATATGAGCTTTTGAGTTGTCTTAGATGGCTTTTATCAAGTTAAGGTAGAGTCCATCTATTCCAATTTTATGTAGGACCTTGAACATGAATGAGTGTTGGACTTTGTCAAATGCTTTCTCTGCATCAGTTGAGATGATCATGTGGTTTTTAGATTTCAGTCTATTAATATAGTGTATTACGTTTACAGATTTTCGAATACTGAACCATCCTTGCATCCCTGGGATGAATCCTACCTGGTCATGGTGTATGATCTTCTTGATAATTTGCTGTATTCTATTTGCCATGATTTTTTTGAGTATTTTTCCATCTATGTTCATGAGGGAGATTGGCCTGTAGTTCTCCTTTATGGTTGGGTTTTTCCTTGGTTTTGGAATCAGTATTATAGTTGCCTCCAGAAATAATTTGGGAGGACTATTTCCTTTCAACTTCATTGAAGAATTTGTGGAGTGTGGAGATTATATCTTCTATAAATTTCTTGTAGAATTCAGCTGTGAATCCATCAGGACCTGGACTTTTCTTCATCGGTAGGCTTTCTATTATGTTTCGTGTTTCATTGGCTGTTATTGGCTTATTGAAAGTTGTTATATCTTTTTGATTTAGTTTTGGTAATTTGTACCTTTCGAGGTATCTGTCCATTTCTTCTGTGTCTTCCATTCTGTGAGCATAAAGATTCTCTAAGTAACCATTGATAATCTTCTGAATTTCCACTGGGTCTGTGGAGATTTTACCCTTTTCATTCCTTATTGCTTGTGCTTGAATTTTCTTTTTCCTCTTTTTGATGAGGTTGGCTAGAGGCTTATCAGCTTTATTTAGTCTTTCAAAAAACCAACTTTTTGATTTGTGGATTCTTTGAACGGTTTTCTTCATCTCAATTGAATTAATTTCTGCTCTAATCTTTATGATTTCTTCCCATCTTTACACTCTGGGTTTCATTTACTCTTCTTTTGCTAGTTGTTGGAGGTGCAACATTAGGGTGCTAATTTGTTCCAGTTCTGTTTTCCTAATGTGTGAGTTCATAGCTACGATTTTCCCTCTAAGAACTGCTTTCTTCGCATTCCATAAATTCTGGTAATTTGCACTTGAATTTTCATTGAATTGTAGATACTGTTGAATTTCTTGTTGAATTTCTTCTGTCACCCATTGATTGCTGAATAGGGTGTTGTTTGGTTTCCATGAATTCAGCGGGTTTTTATGGTTTCCTTTGTCATTTATTTCTAGTTTCATTGCACTGTGGACAGATAATATGCATGGGATAATTTCGATTTTCTTGCATATACTTACGCATGACCTCTGGATTGGTATGTGGTCTATTTTGGAAAATGACCTGTGTGCAGCTGAAAAAACTGTGTATTCGGCTGTGGTTGGGTGGAAAACTCTGTATATGTCTACCAGGTCCATTTGTTCCAAGCTCTGGTTCAGTTCTGCTACTTCCTTGCTAATATTTTGTCTGGTTGACCTATCTTTTTGAGATAAGGGTGTGTTAAGGTCTCCTGTTAAGATTGTGTTCTTAGACATTAAGTTTTTTCATGTCCATTAAGATTTGTCTTACATAGTTGGGTGCTCCTGTGTTTGGTGCATAGATATTTATGAGTGTTACCTCTTGCTCTTGAATGTTTCCCCTGACCAATATATAGTGGCCTTCTTTGTGTCATTTGATCATTCTTGGTTTGAAGTTGGAACTGTCTGAGAGCAGAATTGCTACTCCTGCTTTTTTCTGTGGTGCTGTGGCATGCAGTATTGTTTTCTATCCTCTGACTTTTGAGTTAAGTGTGTTTCTTGTATACAGCATATTGTTGGGTTTTGTTTCCTAATCCACTCTGCCAGTCTATATCTCTTACTTGGAGAATTGAGTCCGTTTACATTGATGGGTATAATTGAAATGTGCTGACTCATGTTTGCCATGATATTTACCTACTGTTGTTTACTCCTTTGTAACTTGTGTTTAATTGTCCTATTTAGTGGCTTCCTTCCATTCTCATTCATGGAGTTCTGGTCTTTGTGGTCTTTCTCTAGAACATCTTTCAGCAGCCAGTGAAGGGATGGCTTTTTCATCGTGAAATTCTTTAGTTGTTCTTTGTCGTGGAAGTATTTCACTTCTCCATGAAACTTGAAAAGAGTTTTGCAGGGTGGTCTGGGCTGGAATTTATGTTCATGCAGGACTTGAAGAACTCTACTCCATGCTCTCCTTGCCTTCATGATTTGTGTAGAGAAGTCGGCTATAATTCTGATGTTTTTTTCTTTGAATGTGATCTGCTTCTTTTCTCTAGCAGCTTTCAGTATATTATTTTTGTGTTGAATTTCTGGGATCTTGACTACTATATGTCTCTGTGTGCTTTTACTGGGGTTGAAGTTATTTGTTGTTCTGTATTCTTTGGTTACCTGAATGTTGGATTGTTTCCTCATATTTCAGAAGTTTTCTGTGATTACTTCTCTCCAAATTCTTTTTATGTCATTTGTATTGACTTCTTCATTCTCATTGATGACAATTATTCTCACATTGTTCATCCTGGTGTCATCTTGTAGGTGATGGATTATTGTTTCCTGCATTCTCTTTGTTTTTAAGACATCCTTTCTCACCTTTTCACTAGCTGCACCAGCATCTTCAAGATCTGAAACTCTTTCTTCACTTTCACTCAAACTGTTCTGTAGACTCGTGATTGATATTTTTAGTTCTCTATATCTCTTTGACTGTGTTTCATGTGTTCTATTTCTTTTCTGTATTGCTCATTCAAAGAATTCATCATATTTCTGATCTCTTCAATGTTTTTATCCATGTCTTCTTTAGAGGTAGTTATTAATTGTTTTTCTGCTGTGTTTCTTCCAAATTGGTTTCCTCTGTATATTTCCGGACTTGTTTCTGTATTTCAGATGCTATGATTTCAAATAATTCTTTTTTTCCAAAGAATTATTATTTGATTTCAGAAATTATTTCTGCTTTGAGTTCCTCATGATCTTTCTGCTGTTGTTTCTTTGCTTCAGATGCTGTTAATTTATATGGTTCAGTTGGAATAGTGCTCTCTGCACTTGTTATGGGTGAGCATAGTTATTCCACCCAATGTTTCTGAAATTCATTCTGTATTTCAGATATTATGTATTCAGATATTTCTTTTTTAATTTGGGGAATTACTTCTTGTTTTCTTTCTGCTATACCTTTCTGCTGTTGTTCCTTTGCTGTTGTATCTGTTAATTCATTCATTGCAGCTGGGCTAGTTTCCTCTGCCCCTACTGGTGGATTCAAGGTCTGGGATTGTGTTTTTCTCCTTGTTTTTGTCATTTTGCATAGCACTGACCTTTGACCTTTGGTGTAGAGTGTTGGTACAGCTTTAACCTTAGCTTGTTATGAGATTCAGGTGCCAGTCTATTAAGTTTAAGATTATCCAGGTATGCCTATCCTGGATCTAGCTATTGTGTTCAGTTCTTTTTTGCTGCAGCTCCTGTGGTTCCCCTCTGTTGGTTCCCTGTTCAGGCAAGCGCGAATCGAACTGGGATGCAGAGCAAGTAATGAAAATTCCCATTGTCTTGGCTGGCTTTGGGGCGAGGATCCAGAAAATTGCCGGGGTCAGCCCTCTTGTATCAGGCAGGTCGCTTTCTAGGTGGGCAGGCCTGGGCTTTAGTGGGTCTTCTGGGCTCCCAAAAGGATAGTGGATGATCTTATTCACTGAGTAGGCTGTACTGGGTCAGTCAGTCTGTGCTGGGTCTGGATCATCAGGCCAGAACTCGTGAAGGTTTGGAAAGGTCCCTTCTGTGCAGCGGGCCTGGAGCCCTCACTCACAGGCCAGGCTGCTCTGGGTTTTGTGCCTTGGGCTGGGACCGGGGATTGCTGAGAAATGTCCCTCCGGAGTGGCAGGCTTGGAGTTCTCACTCCAGGCCGACCTGCACTGGGTCTGGGTCTGTGGGGTGGGACTGGCAATCGCTGGGAAATGTTTCTCTGGCGCGGTGGGCCTGGAGCTCTCACCGGGCCACAGGCAGTGTGGGGGGGCAGGGAATCCCTGGGAAATGTCTCTCGGGCACGGTGGGCCTGGAGTTCTACACTCACTGAACTCTGATGCCCAGGGAATTGGGGAAATTCCCACTCTCAGTAGGCTTTAAGGCAGGTGCTGGTGAGTGGGTCCTGAGGTTTCAGGCCTGTCACTGGCTTGGAGGGCTTGGTGGTGGGGATCCAGGCAGTGCACATGGGAAGAAGTCAATGGCTGTCCTTTAGGCTCACCATGTGCTCACTGATCTAGGAAGCCTGGTGAGTCATGCATATTCCCACTCACTGTGAGGGCTCGGGCAGATCCAGGAGGCCATTGGAGTCAGCCGCCTGTCAGGCCAGTCTCTGGGGCTGGGCGGGGCATGGGTGGGATTGAAAGCCTGACCTCATCTCTTAACAAGTTTCAGATTTGATTAATCAATGGTACAAAAATTTATTATTACCAAACATTAGCAAATGAACTCAACAGTGTATGAAGTACATTATACATTACAGTTAGGAAAGATGGATCACAGAAATGGAAGAGCATTTGACACCTAAAAATTAGTCAATATACAGAACTAAAAATAAGTGAAGCAAAACTATAGAATATAAGACTAATATACAATGATCAATTTTATTTCTGCATATTAGCAAAGAGTAATCCAAAATTGTGAATCCAAAGTTGTGATTGGGGAAATAATTCTATTGAAAATATAAAAAGAATAAATTCTATGTAAAATAAATTTTCCAAAGTACAGGAAGACTCCTACGCAGAAAAGTACAAAACACTACTGAAAGAATTCAAGAAGACCTAATAAATGATAACATTCAGAAAAGAACCATATTCTCCAAATTGATTTGAAGATTCAGTACAGTTTCTCTTAAAATTGTAGGTGTCTTTTTATGTAGAAATGGATCCTAATTTCATATGGAAATTTAAAGGACCCAGACTGCAAGAACAATCTTGAGGAATCAGATGTGGCAGCACTGCCTGTAATGCTAGCACTCTGAGAGAATGAAGCAATAGGACCACAAGTTCAAGTCCAGCCCATGAAGCTTAGTGATTTAGCAGTAGCTTTGTCAGATTAAAATGATAAAATGTAAAAGACCAAGAGTCTTGCTTAGCGTAAACTCCTCAGGCCCAATTCCCAGTACCTGGGGAAGAAGCACCTTGAAACAAAGGTCAAATTTAGAGAATTTATATTTTCTTTAAAATTAACCACAAAACTATAGTAATAAAAGCAGGGCTAAAAAAAGCAGGGCTTTTTATTAGTAGATGATTAGCATATAATTAATCACATAGGATTGATCATAAATTAATAGTAAACTAATTTTTAACAAATATGCTGAACAATTTAGTGAGAAAACATGGACATAGCAACAAGTGGGGCCAGGATAACCAAATAGCTGCCTAAAGTAGAACAAAGCTAAACTTCCTACCTCAGAAGGTTGCAAGATTAACTCAAACGGTTGCAATTTTGTAATACTGAAAACTATAAGACTCAAGCCAGTAGAAGGAAATTATGGTGACCTCATTCTGTGGAATGGCTACTTAGGTATGAGGACAAAGGTACAATCAAAAAGAAAAAAGTAGATATAATGAACATTACCAAAATTTGAAATAGATCTTCAAGTGACATGGCCAAGGAAATGATTATATAACATTATTGATAATAACAAAATCTGCAGGAATAGCATAGAATAAGCAAGGCAGCTTAAAATCAATAAACCTTAATAGTAATAAAAAGTGGATGAGTAACTAAAGGCAAAATGAGAAGTAAAATTTAATTAAAGTACCTGCAAGCAGGCACAGGGGCCGAGGATTCAATCTCTGGGCCTGCCATGCTGCCCCCACCTTCTGTGGCTCGCTGAGATGCAATTAAGATGGGGCATGGTGGTGTGCATCTGTAATCCTAGGTCTTGGGAGGCTATAAACAGGTGGATCACTATGAGTCCAGTCTAGTAGTGATACTTTGAACACCTTCCCTAAAATACACACACACACACACACACACACACACACACACACACACACACATACAGAGAAGTAAAATTTGTAAAAGAAAAATAAGAGATAAGAAAGGATAAAAATCCAATTAAAGAATAAAAAAATAAATATATAAGATAAAACTAACAAAAAAAGAAATAGAGAAGGAAAAAAAAACAAAGAGTAAAAATACATTAATAAATGAAAAAAATGCCAAAAGAATAAGAAAACCCCATAAAACAAACTGAGAAAAAGAGAAGTAAGTCCAAGGAAGTCCTTCACATTGAAGAGTTGGATGAACACATTTTTTTTCTAGTGCTGGATTCCACCAGATATTGTGAAAGGATAATGAATCATAAGTTTGAAAAAAGAGAGCTTCTCTAACAAATGATTCTGGAAAAACTGGGTGTAAACTTTGTCTTGTTACCTTTCTTCTTGCTAAAATGAAATGGCCCATGCCCAACGTTACAGGAAGATAGGTATATTTAGAGGAAAGATTTGTTTAGCTTACAGTCTGTAGCAGTTTCCATCCATAACTGGCTTGCTCCAAGGGAGGGTGTCTCGGAAGAGGAGAATGGTGTGTGGCAGCCAAAGGGAGCAAAGCAATCAAGAGCTTTAGCGTCTTTCTGCCCCTTTTATATTGTGTCCAGGCTGCCAGGGATTAGGGCAGTGCCAAACGAACTGGTGGTCTGATTCAGTGATCACTCACCGCCACCCTCCTTCCTCGCATCCTTAATCCTGGCCTTACACCATCAACCAATCACAAGCTCTTGATGCAGCCATGTGAGACTGTAGAAGGCCTTGAGGGGCCATCTAAGCACAGACAGAACGTACATGTGGAGGATTCAAACTAAATCCTTATCTCTTAAATAAAATGAGTCAAAAGCCTAGATATAAACCCAGAATCTTCAATATTGCTAAAAGGAAACATAGGAGGAACAATTGAAGTCATAGACATAGGAGAGTCTTCTTAAACAGGACTCCAGTAACAGCAAGAAATAATAAGACTCAACAAGTAGGACTATACCAAAATTAAATGTGTATGCCCTGTAAGGGAATCACTCAAGAGTGAAGAGAAACCCCACAGATTGAAAGAAAATCTTTGCCAGCTACTCATCTGACAGAGGACTAATACATGGACTATACAAAGCATTTTCAAAACCTAAGGATGGATCAAGTAATAGCTCAGCGGGGGAATAAAGCACCTGCTTAGGCAAGTGTAGGCAAGCACAGGGACCATGGCTGGATCCCCGACACCACATGCTGTGCCAGTCACACCCCAGGGCTGGCTGAGCCGGACAGAGTCCTTGTGTGGTGCTGCACACCTGTAATTCCAGCGCTGAGGAGGCTGAAAGCACTCAATGGAGTCACCTGTGTACCATGTTTATTGAGGCACTGTATACAGTAGCTATGATTTGGAACTAGCCTAGGTTCCCATTAATAGAGGAACAGATGAAGAAAAATGTAAAGTGGAATATAATTCTGCTCTAAAAAGAATGAAATCTTGTAATTTGTTGAGAAATGAATGGATCTGGAACAATCATGTTGAATGAAGTAAGCTAGACTGAGAAAGACAAATATTGCATAGTAAGGGGAAAATATGATTAAAATAAAGTATACCCGTTAATCTGCCTCCCGAAACACCTGAAACTTGAGGAGAGGGTGAGGAGAGGTGGAAGGTGGGGGAGGAAAAGATTAAAATATGTGCATGTACAAATCTGACAAAATTAAAACCATCAGTCTGAATAAATTAAATCTGGTTAAAATTAATATTAAAAAATGTAAATTTATGAATAATTAATATTAACGGAAACATGGAAAACAAATATGTATTAAAACAAAATGTATCCTTGATCGTACAGAAAATTTATTTTTGAAGATAGAAAATGAAGATCCACAGAAGAGGAGAAAATATGTGAGAATCACAAATATGGCTAGGGCCATATCTGGAAAAGTAAAAAGCATCTAAAACTGAACAATAGAATGACAAATAACCCAATTTAGAAATGAGCAGGGTCAGGGAGATAGCTCAGTAGAATAAGTGCTTGCCTGGCAAGCACAGGGTCCTGAGTTCAATCCCTGGCATTGAAAAATAAAAATGGGCAAAAGCTTTGATGCTGTTTCTCCAGACAAGTTACAGAAAGTTGATAATTCTACAAAAGCTGCTTAGTTTCATGAGTCATCACGTACATGCAAACCCAAATCAAAATGAGATACCACCAGCATGGCTGGAAAAAAAATGTTAGAAGAACAAAAGCACTAGCAATGATTAGGGGAACCAGAACCTTTGTTAACTGCTAAAAGGATTATAGAAAAACGTAAACTCTTTGGAAAACAGTTTGACAAATCCTCAAAGTGTTAAACAGAGAAGTACTCCTCTATTTAGCAATTTCACTTCTTGGGATATATTTAAGAGAACTAAACAGGCATGTCCACACAAAAATTTTTATGTGAGTACACATAAGAACATTATTTATAGCAGCTAAAGTACAGCACTGCCTTAATGTCTACCAACTGATGGGTCAATAAAGCGCATTATATCTGTACAAGACAGTATTATTCAGCAACAACAAGGAATAATGTCCTGGTACAGGTTAATACTCAGAAGAATCTCCATGTTATGATAGGAGAAGTCATTCGCAAAAGACCACTTATTGCATGATTCCATTTACATGGCACAGGGGAACTATATTAGTTATTGCCATAGACAGAGGAGCAGAGACAACAGAAATGAAGCAATGTCTAAGAATGGGTATGGAATTTATTTCGTGAATGGTGAAAATTTTCTAAAATTAGTGGTGATGTTTACATTGTGAATGTCATAAGGTTTTTCAAAGTTTTTTATGTATACTAAACACTTCATATTTAAATTTTATTTCAATAAAATTATGATAAAATTAAATGCTGAAGATAAAGGATTTCTATCTAGAACATATAAAGAATTTTAAAAATCAGATCCCCATATTCAAAGACCCAACCCAAAAATGTACATCAGAGATTGATACACACTTCTCAGATGAAGAAATACAAATGGAGAAATGCAAAAGCAAAAAATGTTCAACATCATTGGTCATTCAACAAATACAAGACTGGGGCTGGGTCTGAGTTCGATCCCCAGTTCCACCAAAAAAAAAAAAAAAAAGAAAAAAAATACAAATTAAGACAACTCTGAGATTCCATGTCACCCAAGAAAGAATGGTTATCATCAAAAAATCAGCCAATAACAAATGCTGGAGGGGCTGTGGGCAAAAGGAACCCTTCTGCATTGTTGGTAGCAGTGCAGACTGGAACAGCTACTGTGGAAATCAGTATGGAGATTCCTTAAAAAAACTAAATTAGAAGTCGGATTCATCCTGGAAGTTTTGTAAGGAAACCAGAAACATCATATCACAATGCTATATGTGCACCCATGTTTATAGCAGTGCAATTACAATAGCTAAATTTTAGAAACAACTCAAATACCCATCAACTGAGGAATAGATATAAAAAAGATGTGCTACATTTATACAATGGAGTATTACTCAGCTATAATTTTCATTCAAAGCTTTATTGACAAATGGATGCAACTAGAAGATCATACTCTCAAGTGAAATTAATTAGACTCACATGTGTAACCCACATGTACAAACACGGTATTATTTCCCTAATGTAAGAACCCGAAAAAAGTAAATAAAATCTGAAAGGTACAACAGATATTATGAAAGGAAATGAAACTCCTCAAAAGGAAAAAAAAACTGGGATGAGGGAAAGGAAAAAAGAAAGAAGATACATATGTATGTATAATAGTTGGGGTAATACTACTAATTAGTTCATTGTAAGGAACAGTAAGTGTTTACATTGTTTGATTAATGTTATATGCCTATGTCTGGTAACCTGAGCAACTACTTTGAAGATAACAATATGCAATAAAATAACTATTGTTAATTTCTTATCACCTAGTCTTGAAATTCTACATGGTTTTTATTGCTTTTTCATTCTCTTTAAAATAAAAAAATAAACGTCTAAAAAAGTGAAGGAGGGGCCAGGGAGATAGCTAGTAGAATAAGTGCTTGCTTGGCAAGTGTAAGGTCCTGAGTTCAATCTCTGGTTCCACCAAAAAAAAAAAAAAAAAAAAAAAAAATGGAAGAACAAAAAGGATGGAAAAAAGGGGGATACATGGAGAGAGGAAGGCATAGGTTCTAGGAGAGAGGATATCACCTTAAAAAACGTGAAGGGGAAAATCCAAGCATGACAGCTTCATAACAGACTTAAAAATATTTCAACCAGAGAGAAAAACAATAGAAATTACCTTAGGGGAATATGTTAAGAATAAATTAAAATTTCTAGGTTTGTTAGTTTAGCTGATACAAAAGTTTATCTTGTGGAAAAGTTTATTAAGATAATGGAAGATGTGGCAAGAGTTTTTAGCACTCACAAAGCTAAGTGTTCAAAAAGAATTAGTACATCTGCAACCAGTCACACTGATCATTAGCAGTTAGTGGAAGGGGCATCTCATCACAATGCTTTGTTTGAAATATCTTAGGCCACATCTTTTTGTCAAGGTGTCCTATAAGCTTTCAGTTTTCCTCTTAGATTTCACTGATGAAAACCCCAGCTGACAAAACAGTTTATATTGATATTTGAAGGTAATAGTACCACAGAGAAAATTTTATTTCACTAAGCTACAATTTCTTTTTCCACATCAAATCAGAGTAAAAGAAATGTTTGGTGCTGGACTATGTTATCTTTGTAAAAATTATCTAGATTACTTTCATCATGTAAGCCTCTAAAGCTTACGGGGGAGTGAATTCTCCTTCCCTCAAATTGTCTGCGGAGATATTTAAAGAAGGACCTGGATTCTTTGGCTTTGGATTCTTCTAATTTGTGGGAAAATTAGCTCTTTGGAAGTTTCTACAGGTCCTCTCTACCCAGTGAACAAACAAGTGCTGTGTTTTCCATGGGTGTCAGAGCCCACATGAAGTGGGGAATCACCATGTTAGTATCTCTCGTCTCCTACAAATCATAACTTCACTGTATCCTCAATTAAGGTCAAAGTTTGTTTTTATCTGATCACTTTCAGGAGGAAAATTTTATACTGTCCTTTTGTCTATTTAACATGTGTACTAATGAATTAATAAGAAATAAAAATTCACTGTAGACTAACTTCATACCTTTTTGAAAGAAAGATCATTTATTGAAAAGAAAATATCTACAAGCCTGTATGGTGCTATATTTAATAAAACAAATTTTGGATCCTCTTGGTTAGTGCACCAGCCTGTGACCTGTGAGGCTGCCAAGCAGGACGGCAATGTGCATGTGCTGAAGCATGAACTGTGTTGGACATCATCAGTGAGGGCATGCGGGCAGCGGAAGATGGACAGAGTTGGCAGCAGGGGACACGGGTCACCATCTCAGCTGCTCTGGCTCGGAGTTCCTCTCCAACATCTCCTTCCAGAATGAAGACCAAGCCTCCCCTTTCTGGGGAAAGCCGGGATGGGCGATGCCCATTCCCTTCTCAAGCCAAGAATGGGCAGAGCAAGGTCAGTAATAGGAGGAGGAACCCTCACACCCAAGGCCTCTTCTGTCCCTGGTTCCCTTCTCACCATGACACCTTATCTGCTCAGCATCTTCTGCAGCCTCATGCTCTGCATAATTTTGTAAATCAAGACAGAATGAAGGATCTTCCCCACCACAGAACCCTGAGAGAGTGGGGAGGTGCCCATTCCCCTTGCTCTCTCCCACGCTGTTGATCTCTACATGGATTTCACACTTTCTCAGATTTCTGGTGACTTTTTAATTAATGACCTAAAATTTTGATGCAAAATTCACATTAAACTGTGTTATATCAAAGAACACCTGAAATACATCAAGCTTACTGGCCTTTCCTTTTCAGATGCTGCTATCAGTTCCACCCTCCTTTCCTTTCTACCAAGATTCTCAAGAGCCTGTGAGAAATTTGATCTTTGCAATAGAACTCTAGGTTAAAACAAAATACGGATTTCTTATTTTCATATCTGACATTAACTCTTTTTTGTTAAACCTCAGAAACATCCCTTGTTAAATATGAGTTTAATTTAGTAAGTGGCAAAGTATGTTCTTGTTCATTTTCATATTTACCAAAATTACAGGGATGAATCTAGGTTAGAAAGATGAACATGGTAGTAGTTACTATTATTAAGCCTGAATTTAAATAAACTCAAACGCTGATTAATCATAAACTGGCTTGTTCAATTTTTTTGGTGTGTATCATTTTGAACATCTTCATAGATTTTAATATTACCTTAGAAAAATGGTAGTGTTTGCTTTGTGAAACCATAAATCTCATTCTCATTTTAAGGTGGTATCTTAACTATTTTAAGATAGCAACATATTTTTGCTCTGGAAACAAAGATATAACAAGCATAAAAGCTTTCAGGGCAGACAGTCCTAGTTCAATTACTAACTAGCTGGATGACTTTGATCCAATTCCTTAGCCTCTCTGAGCCTCAGTTCCCTTATCTTTAAAAATAGGAATAAACTCCATGTACTCCCATGGAGGTTTTGAGGATGAATTAACAATGTAAGGTATCTTCATGTTGTACCTGCCACACATGGTTTTCAATAAATATTTATTTCCTTTAAAACCCCATGTTAGGCTACCTGCAGAAGAAATATCAATGCTTAGCTAAGAGATAGATACAGAGATGCATAGCAGGTATCCTTAAAATAATTAACAGGGATATAATAATACACGTGTTTGTGGGAGACAGAGGTAGGAGAATTGCAAGCTCCAGCCCAGCTTGGGCACTTTCATGACTTGGTGAGACTAGGTCTGAAAAGTGAAACAAAACAAAAAACTAAAAAGGGTTAGTGTAAAGGCCCTGAATTCAATCCCAGTATAAAAGAAAGTAATGATTTAGTTAGGAATGTATGTTTTGTACACATCTAAGTGTCATACAAGGCAGATGAATTAAGGTCTATGGAAAACTGCTACATGTGTATTTTGTGGAGCACTGAAGGAGTTCCACGGGGGCACTAAGTAGTCAGAAGAGACCATCGGAGAGGCAGTACCTGAGCCGAATGCTTGAGGAGTAGATGATGCTGGACAGATGGAAAAGGAGATGGGAAACAGGTTCCATGACAAGGGAGCAAGCAATATAGGCTCACAAAAATGGGAAAGTTGGGGGAATCCTGAGCAAACCAATACATGAAGAGTTTAGGGTACAGACAGGAAGTAGGCTGAGATCAGAGTGGAAAACACCTTGAAACCTTGTACCAAATACATAAAAAAAGTCATTGAACTCATCTAAGGAAATTCACATTCATTATATAAACAACATTAAAAATATAAATGAGCACTACAGCATCCTTATGAAAGTAAAATCCCCCACAACAAATGCAGAGTGTTGTATCTATAGAACTTGGCATCAACTTTTCCTTTCTTTCAATGGTAATAATATCAGGCATCATGCTATTGAAACATACTCAGTCAATTAAGAAAAGTACTTGCTGCTCACTGCAAAAATATCCCCATGGTGCCCAACTGTCTGTGGAATGGGTGGGGAGGGGGAAGGGAAGGTGTGATAATTAAAAGAATTGTTACTTACGATGTCACAGGAGCCAATGTGTTAACTCTGCCTGCTGGGAAGCTAGAATGCTCCCAGCTGCCATGGGGAGGGAGGTTGTGGTTTGATCCCTGGCACCACTCACTGGGACAAGATGAATCACAAATGTGTTAATAGTGAGGTTCCATGTCATAATGTGCCAGATGGAGGTGGTTGAATCTCTGATTGATCGCCTCCTGGCCAAGACAGGGGTTTTCCAGAAGGCGAATGTCTCCAAATTGGCATCCAATCTTTCGGGATCAGCAGGTCTTTATTATGGTCAACATGGACCTGACATTCTCAACTTTATGAAGTGGGGCTGACCCCAAGACACGGGCTGCCAAAACCCGTATCTGAATGAAGACAAATGCAATGAAGATGTGAAATATGGGCGAGACAGGTTTGCATGGGGCCGAGTTTGTACGGCTGACCATGGCCATTAGTGAATCCATAGACACACTGTGAAGAAGGGGATGGGGATGGGAAAAGGCAGTGGACAGTGCTTGGCCACAGAATCAGAGGAAAAAGAAAGCAAAAGAGAAAAGAGCAGGAAGAAAGCAATTCCAAGTTGCATGCACCAAATCCCCACAGCAGATTAGCTTGGTTGCCAGTCTGCGACTAATAGGTAGAAATATGGAGCAGAGAGCAGCTAAGTGACCTTCCTTTGCATCACCCCAACCTGACCACCTCACCCTTTGTTGTTGCCGCTTTCTCCCCCAGTTCAGGCTTCCAACTATAAACAGCCAAGTACAAGGGCAATAACTGTGGTGTCCTACTGGGAACTACGCAGCCTCTGTGCAGGCTCTGGGTCCTAATACAGGACAGTGAATAAAGCTTCATTACAGAACAATGGAGTTAGCTGCCAGAGCCTACAGATTTGAATAAACAACAAATAAGCAACATCTGCTCCAGCATATGTGTATGGTAAAAAAAAGTCACAAAATAAAAGAATTTGTAAATGCCAAAAGCAACACTAAACTGCCAGTGCTACTGTAGAGTGAATTTTTAATTGCACATGCAAAGAGGCAGGCTGCGGGTATTAGTCTCACATATGTCTTGTTGCTGCCAACCTGGGAGTATAGATGAATTTAATTAAATAAGGATTATCCCTTCTCCCCAGTACAATTACTTATTTATAACAATGATAAAATTGCCTAATAAAAAATTGTAATATTTTAAAAACGAGGCTAGAAAACACCCCACTTTCTGTGTAAGCCATTCAGGGCTGTTTGAATTTGAGTGTGTCTTTTAAAATTAAAGTTCTATGCCTACTGCCAAGGAAGAAAAACACAAACAACAACCCTATCATAAAGCCTGCTGCAGTTAAACAGCCAGAGACTGCATTATGGAGAAATATAAAGAAGGCACAGAGTGGCATGGGAATTGGCTTTCTCCGGGTGTGCAGAAAATTAAGCAATTGGACTCAAATTGAGGCCAGGCAATGGAGCCAAGGGACAAGGCCACTGAGACTTGTTCTCTACTGTTGTCCTGGTCCTAATCTGTCTTGTGAACGGCAGCCACTGGTGATCAGTTCCTTTCATTTTGCTTATGCGCTGATTCCCAGAAAACAAATAACACTACAAGAGCCACACAAGCAGAGCAAGAGAGGAGAATCCTGCTGCCTGTTGTCAGTGAGAGCAGAATCTATTCTCACCTCCACATTAGCGGCTACCCAGCAGGGAGGCTAGGGGTCATAACCCCAGTGTGAGGCTATAGACACAAAGTAGATGCAATGCAGAAGGCGACGGCAGAAACCCTTACCGTCTGAGACTCCTGAGCATACTCTTTGGTCTGTATGCAATTTGTACTCTGTAGCTTCTCGCGCTGGGATTTGAGTCCAGTGCTGAGAGTGCACAGCCAGGGTCACTGTCTCAACATGCACACAGTAGGCAATCAGAACCGAAAGCAGGCAGGGCTCCAGAATGGGCAGCTGGGGAAGTCGCGCCATGGCTCTGCCTCAGTTCCTTATCTGGCCAACAGGGAGTGCTACTACAAGAGTCCACCTCTGAGGGAGGATGCCCAAATCAGTACAAGAAAAGCGTGTGGTTCTGCAGCTGGAACAGAGGAAGCGCCCATTAAATATCACCAAGATTGCAAAAGAAATTGAGGTTCTTACATCTGTTTGGTTGCTCCCTGGCTCTTAACAGCTTTCTGATCACCTATTTCTTTTTTATATGTCAATAGTAGATCAGTTTCAGACTAGACTATGTTTTCTCCTCAGTTCATCCTGAGCAACCAGAGCAGGTTCTCCTACATGTGAATGTTTATTAAATACTTGTTGAATGAATAAATTCAAGATGGGAAGAGGACTAAATTTGAACTGAAAAGGTCTTGGCTTGAGCTGTGTGTATTTAGCCAAATTATTTAATTCATAGATATCCACTTGCTAAAAGGGGTGTGACAGCGCGATGATTGCTTTGAGAAATGAAATGAATCAAGACCCTGAAAATCTATATGTCAATGTAAATCATTAATGCTAACAGTGAACTGCCCCTCAATAATTGTGATTGATTTGAGATAGAAAATCAAGCGACTCAATGCACATGTAGGCAAGCCTACTCTCTGAGCAGCGACATTCGAAAGAATGAAAATCTGAAATATGTCAAGGACTAAACTCAACATGGAAAAGTAAAGCACCAGTCCATAAATGATGAAGAAGTATGCGGTTGGATATATTCTTAATTTTTCTATATTTGTGAGTTCACAAATATTTAACCAACTAACATGGGTATAAATCTTCTAAAAAATAAATATATCAATAAAGACAATACAAATAATACAGAGTAACAAATAACATGTATACGGTACTGGACATTATATGTAATCTAGAGATGATTCAAAGTATACCAGATGAGGGTAGATTATATGCAGATAGTATGCCATTTCTTATCAAGAGATTCGAGCATCTATGGATTTTTCACAGCAGCCAGGGGACCATGGATCTCCCCATAGATATTGAGACATGATAGTACTTATTTTTGAGATGACTATAGTGAATGACTGTACAACAAACTGAAAATACAGTGCATCTTAATATCATATAATGCATTGCAATCCACCCTAGCAAAATAACTAAAAGTTCCATGTCATATATTTTAAGAATAGTAATTGATGTAAAATATACAATGCATGGCTGCAAAGTTTAATCACCATTGGTGAATTTCAGTGGAAAGTCCTGTAGCCTGGATAAGAGAAGTATACATGTAATACAACCAGTGTGGAGAAGCTATATATATTTGTCCTGGACATTCAGGACAAATACAACGAAGATCCTAGATGTGGGTGGGCAGAAGTTCGTCTAGCAGGGCTCCTTCTGTTATACTGATCCACCTGAGCTGCCATGAAGGTCCTGCTGGAGCACTCCAGTGATCCTGGAGACCTGCTTGTGATTTCTTTTTTAGGTAGTGCGGGTTTAACAGGTCCTATAAGCCTAATAGCCTGAATATGGACAGAAGAGGGATGAAATATCCCAGTCAAGTATGATAGTGTATGTCTGTAATCCCATCCCTCTGGAAGACTGAGGGAGAAGAATTGCAAGTTCGACTAGCCTGAGAAACCTAGTGACCTAGTGAGACCATGTCTCAAAATAAAAAATCAAAAGGGCTAATGCTGTAGCTTCCTGAGAGGACCACCTTTGATCCTCAGTATGAGGTGTGTGCCATGGTAGTGTGGGGGGAATCCAGCTCCCAATGGAGTAGAGTATAATTTATCATAATAGAAGAATATGAATAAACAGCTATATTTTCTGCAGATTAAGCCAATAGGTAGCAACCTCAAAAGAGAAGAGGAAGAGAACTTGAGTAATTTCTATAAGAAAGAAGACTAGTGTTCTAATGAATATCTTAGCCACTATGAAATAACACTGAAAGATGACAGAAAGAGGCAGAACAGGCTGACCAGATGGCTCAGTAGACTAAAGCACCTACATAGGCAGAGTGCAGTGGCTGAGGTTTAATCCCCAGCATGCCATGCACCCCCACTTGCAATGAGGGGTGTGCTGAAACAGCAACTGAGACTGGGGGTGGTGGCGTGCAGCTGTAATACCCCTGCTTGGGAGGCTGAAAACAGGAAAGTCTCTCTGAGTCTGATCTACCTAGTGAGGCACTGTAGACCCCATAGATTGTCCTAAATACATAAAACATATTTTTTTAAAAAGAGAGACAGAATAAACACAATCCAGTTTTAACTGCTAAATGATGAGGAAGAAGAACTAGTGGGAAAGAAGCTATAAAAGACATCTGTTCACAGTCACTTTCTCAAACCTGCTTTGGATCTGAACTATTACCAAAATCCTGGTAATTTATTATAAATAAATTCTCAAATACACTTTTGAAACTATAATTTAAAGTTGTCTTTGTTGAGCAATTAATCAGCTTTGGGAAATTGAAAGATACAGATAAGCAAAAGAAGATGCAAGTCTAAGATTAGAGACTGCCTCTATCTATCTATCTATCTATCTATCTATCTATCTATCTATCTATCTATCTACTATTTTCTGTCAATTTTATAGATACAAAGGGTTAGAACCTTGTTTATTTATCATTTATTTGAGACAGGGTCCTGCAGTTTGGACTGGTAATGATCCTCCTGTCTCAGCATCCTTAATGCTAGGATTATAGGTGTGTGTCAGCATTCCTGGTTCTTGAACAGGCACCTCATGCAGTACTGAGGATTGAACTAGGGACCTTGCACTTGCCAGATAGGTGCTTAGGGTATTGAGCTATCACCCAGCCCTAGAACCTTTTAAAAAACCAAACCTGCATACTACAAAATGTGAAAAGAAAGTGCATATATTAATTGAAATCCACTTTTATCCCCTAGTCACTGGGCTATCAACTATGGTTTTTCTCATATATTGTATAACTGTTCATGTGTATTCATTTTTTATTTAATGCATTTGGTTGTTACAGGTTCTCACTACACAGCTTGTACTCGTAGTAATCCTCCTGTTTTCAGCTTCCCCGGTGCTGGGATTACGGGTGTGCACCACTGCAGCTGGGCTCTGTGCTGGAGCCCTGGGGTGTGGCTGGCATGGTGTGTGGTGCTGGAGATCGAACTGCAGTCCCTGCATTTGCCTAAGCTTGCCTAAGCAGGCACTTTAGTCTTCTGAACCATCTTGCCAGCCCCTGTTTGTGTGTATTTAAAGATAATCCATTTTGCTTCATGTAATGAAATTGAGATATTTTTCTTCAGGAACATGCTTTTTATTTTATGTCTTTTTTTTTTTTTTTTTTTTTTTTTTTTTTTTTTTTTTTTTTTTTTTTTTTTTTTTTTTTTTTTTTTTACTCTTAGCTGTACCTTAGCTACAGTGTCATGAAGGACAAAATGTGTTCTTAATTTTAATTATTGCCTGTTGCTCCACTTTATTTATTGCTATTTGACCAACTCCCTATTGACTCTTTAGTCTAGTTCTCACTTTCTCACAACTCTTTTTAACTGATTAAGATAACTTTCTTGAGCCATTATCCCTCTTGCAGATTTCTGATACATAGTCTTCTGCATGTGCCCTTGTCAACAGAGTTACAAGAAACTATTGCCCATTCATTACATTGTGTGTCTAAGTGTAATTTTAATTTGTGCTTCTTAGAGTGTACTTCAGTCTGAGAATTCTGCAAGTGCACATTTTATTATATTTTGTTTAATACATGATATGTAAGGGGTTTGTCCTAGGAAGTTTGTACATATATTTAACGTAGCTCAGCCAATTTTTATCCTGTCACCCTTCCTCCCTCCCTCCTCATGATGATCCCCTTCCATGCCTCTAAAAGTCTACCTTACTTATTTATTAAGGTTTTATCTCTAAGAAGAAACATAGGCTAGAGTGTCCTAGGACGCTAGCTAATTGGTAGCAGGACAATTTGTACTAGCTAAGCTGTGGGAACAGTTTAGATGCTCGTGCACAGACAAATGGATAACAAGATGTTATATATAGAGAGAAATATTACTGAGCCATAAGGAAGAATGAAATCATTTCATACACAGGAAAACAGATGGCACTAGGGCTATCATATGAAGCAAAACTGCCCAGAATCTCATACTTCTTGCTTAGTAAATATTTCTTTTGACATCTTTGGCTTCTATTCAAAAAGTTCTATTAAATATTTGACTATCTTTTAAACAGATAGAATGTAGACAAGAACAAAATGAATACTGGCTGTAGCACTCAACATCATGAAAATTTAAATATTTGTGATGGTTGTTTTAGAATTTTTAAAAAGGAACCATAACAAATGTGGTGGGAACTTTAAGCTTCGCTCGTTGTGATCTCATTTGCTTCATCTTTTCCTTCCTGGAGTTTATGTTTTCCTTTGTGCATTTTTCTGCTTTAACTTAGTATGCGCATTAGTAGTGAATGTTGCTAAGGTCAGCACATATTATATCCACACACATGTGTACCCAATTTTTATGTATCTACCCTCATTTTATATTTTGATACTTATCTATGTGGATAAAATAACTTGTTTTCTGATCATAACTGTTGTGTATGATACTACTACATATGTTCCCATACTACACTTTTTATCTTTTGTATTATTTTGGTAGTACATTACATAACATAAATAAAAATATACATATGCAAAATATATGTATATAAAATATGTGTAGAACATTTTTACAAATTGATAAGATCTGCATTTATATATTGGATGTTAAATTACTTGGCATGTAATTAATGATTAATAAACACAACTAATGTGTATGTAAAAATGATGGACCACACAACCTACATATGCACATATATATTTTTTTCTAAAAGGAATTCACAGTAATTACCTCTGTTTTTAATTTCACTATACATAGTGTTGTTCTTATCATATATTTTACATAATATATAATTTCTTACCTATATCTTGGTTTGCTAGTCTTTTCTCTAATTTTATTTAGCCTTTCTAATTTTCTTTCTATGCATTTTTTCAAATGTTTTTCAAAGTTTCATCTTTTTGTTCCATAACCATTTTAGTTCTTACTTTTTCCTTATCAAATCATGTAACTGTTTCTGTTGCCTACATCCCTCACTGCCACGCACATTGGCTCCTCACTTACTGGAGTGGTTATGTTCCAGAAATCCCCATGATAAACAAAAATCAGTGGAGTAGCAATGCTACACTCATTTTAGTGCTGATATGTATACTTCAAGACTTTATAAATCCTTCCCATACTCCTATAAACTTTTCCTTGCACTTTTAAAAGCACTTCTAATGTTTGTAACCATTTTCTGAACTCATAAACCTATGTAATTTTAACAACACACACTCTATGATACTGCAAAGCACCATGCTACGGGAAATAATCCTTGATAAATAGCTTAGATTAATATTTTTTTAAAACCCATGAAGAATGAGCCCACAAAAGTCAAAACCATGAAATAATGAGGGAATACTGTATGTTTATTAATCTCTAATTTCTAGCTATGTCATTTTCTTGATGACTGTGTGATGCAAATGATTTAATTCTCTTGTTAATGAAAGCAGATAATGCTATGAATTTGCCTCAGAATTCTACTTTAGTAGTTGGTACAACTAATTGATCTTGTGCAAAATGTCTTCATTGTTTTTTCAGTCATCTGGCTTCATAGTTTTAAATTATGGTTTCTTGCATTTTTTAAAATTGGGGATGAAAAGCACAGCCTTAACTACTTTTTTTTTTTTTTTTTTTTTTTTTTTTTGTAGCACCAGGATTTAACTCAGGATCTTGTGCTTGCCAGGCAAGCACTTATTCTACTGAGCTATCTCTCCAGCCCCCAGCCTTAACTACTGAGTTAGTGATTTTGTTTTTGTTTTCTTGGTGTTGGAAACTGGCTGTGGTTATTGCATTCAAATATGAGTGCACTGCGTGTGTTCCCATGGAGCAGTGGCTTATACCATGCCTGCACAAGAAGTTAATGTATTAATATTTGCATCAGCAAGTCTTTACATATTTTAATACATATTATAAGAATACTGTCAAATAATACTTATTTCAGTATTTTTCTATGAAAAAAAGTGACTGCATACTTTTTAATAGGAGGGTCTATTATAATTTCTTGTGGCAGATAATAGTTTGAGGTAAGTAGGCATTCTCTAGTTTGTTTAAATGACATCGCAGTAAAAATCTTTTGTTTTTTTTGGAGTAACACTTGTATGGAAAGCTACGTTGTTTGAAAATTGCAAAGAACTGACAGGAAATATTGTAAAGCAATCACAATAACTTAACTTTTAGTCACTAGTGGGAGAAAGGTATTTCATAGCTTTTACCATTACTTTAGCATTAAACATTTCAATATTTGCTAATGAAATAGGTAAAAATAAAATGAGGTTGATCATATTGTACCACTGTTGTGGCATCTTTACAGTCCTTTCTCAAGATTTCCTGTGTTGAGGGTCAGAAGATGGCTCAGTGGAATAAGCACTTCCCTGGCAAGCTCAAGGGCCTGAGTTCAATCCCCGGTTCCACTAAAAAAAAGAAAGAAAAGATTTCCTGTGTTGTCCTTTGCTCATTAATCTAGTAATATCTGCTTGTTGTCGTCTCACTGATTTGCGATTTCATAAAAATTAATGGAATCAAATATATTGAATGTTATTTAGCATATAATTAATTATCCATGATTGATAATGTAAGTAAAAAGGCTATGATTTTGATTAATTCTAAAATCCTCTATTATAGTTAATGTTTTCTTTTACCTTAATGTAGATTAGATTAGATTTTAATATTATAACTTCTGGTTAGTGTTTTTCTTTATTTTTCTGTGATTTCATGTCCAGTGTTTCAGGTTCACATTCCTTGGTAAGATTGTTTCTAGTAAAATAGAATTAAACCAAATCACTATTGTAATTTTTAATTTCTTCTGATACATCATTTAGTTTGAAAAAAATTAAAAATAATTAATGAAACCTTAACTTTATTGGTATTATTATTTAAGTCCACTTTTTCTATACCTTATTATATTCATTTTTCTTTACATTAGCTAAGTTTACTTTCTTTGTATCTTTTATTATTCTAATTTTCTTTTTTTTAAGTATTTAGTACAAGGTCTCCAGAGTCTCACTATGCAGGTTGGAGTCCTAGTGATCCTCCTGTTTTCGGCCCCCCAAGTGCTGAGATTACAGGCGCACCACTATGCCCAGTTTCAATCCCCATCTCAGTGCACCCTGTGGGGGAGCCCACATGGCATCCTGGGAACTGAAGCCTGCTCCCTCTATCTGCCTAAGTAGGTGCTTTAATCTGCTGAGCTATCTGGCTGTTCCTATTTTAAATTTTTTTTAAAAAAATTTAAACACCTGTGGGTCTTGATCACAAAATCTCTACTTACTTATCTATCTATGTGTAGGTTGATGATCTCTGCATGAATGCCTCTGTCATCCTTCGACCCATCTACACTTCTCTAAGTCCATTAGGTTTAATCAGCACCTTGCCTCCCTTGCATCTAGTGAGGATGATGGTGTCCCGAGTGGAGTATTTTCTATAGTCCTTGTCAGGCACTCTCCTTGCCCCACCTTGCTTTGTGTGTGCTCAGACACAGTGTCATGAACTTATTTGATCTTAGGCTTCAGCTGAACTTTGGCTACTATGATTGGAGGACAGGAAAAGGGGGATTTTGGAGAACTTAATTTTCAATCTGCCTCCCTGCCATATCAACCATGTCTTGGCTGCCTCCTCCTGCCCAAAGCCATACCTTTCTAGGAGTTATGTTCAACTCCCTTCTGGCCTGACAGTGTAAGAGGAGCATGGTTACTCCAGTGCTTCTAACCCTCAGCTTCAGCACCACCTTTCTTGGTTTTGCAGACTGTTCACGTTTCTGACTATGTTTGCTTTGAGCAGACTTCCTGTTTTTCCTTTTGGAGTTAAGGCTTACTCTTTGTTCCACATTTTTTTCTTTAAACTTCACTTTCAACAGCTGTTTTCTTACATTGGTTTTGATAACATTTCCAATTTCTTATTAGGACAATTGCATTCTTCCTTGCCTTCTTATTATCAAAGGACAAAACCAAATGCCAGTGCTTAGGATGGCTGTGTACCGTGACACACAGCAGGGCTCGTAGCTCTATCACATGCCATTTCTTTATCTCTATGCCAGTTGTTACCAAATATTAGATACAACTGATTTTAAACCACCAGGTCTAAAAGAATGCCACCGGGCTTCACAATTACACTATGGCGTGTTCGCTGGAAGGTACAGCTTGATTGTAGAGATGAAAATCTGGGAAAATATCTTCAAATACAGTGGCCGACGCTTCTCTGGCTCCATTCAGTTCTCTAGCTGGGTGACAGTCATTGTACTGCATGTGTCATTCTCATTCAGTAGGCCTGTGTCTTCCAGCTGCATTTTGAAGAAGCATATTCAGTACCTACAAAGGTCACCTACACAGCAAGAAGGTCTAGCTTAGAAACCTTTTACCACCTGTGAGCCTGGCACGTGCTGCTCAGTCTCTTAATACTTCACCTCCCTCGCTAAGAAACAGCAGTGATAGCAAGGCCTACAGTGGCTTCTTTTGAAGATTAAATGAAGAAACACATGCAAAATATATGGCACAGTACCTGTGTCTGTGGTTGTTAGATGTCATGAAGATGTTTTGTGATTTCTCTAAAGGCCTCCTACTAGTTGTGATGAAGGTTTATCATTTTTTTAAATCTTTCAAACATTGGGAAACCTACAGCAGGGCAAAAATATTCACCAATTAAGCCTCTTCATGTATATTCTTTCTCTTTCTCTCTCTCTCTCTCTCTCTCTCTCTCTCTCTCTCTCTCTCTCTCAAAACTACCCATCTTTATGTCCTTGATAACCTGAGAATTTCAAGTTAGAAAATGCTTCCTTTAACTTCCTTAAAAAAGCTGTATCTGCACATTTGTTGTTCATTGACTTTACGTCTGCCATCTGTTTTAGAACTTCAATAAGATAAAAGACAGGAACTGTAATAAAAAGACAAATAGGTCTGGGCGTGATGGTGCAGGCCTGTAATCCCAGCACTCGGGAGGCTGAGGCAGGAGGATTGTTATGAGTTCGAGACCAGCCTAAGCTGCAAAGTGAGCTCGAGGCCAGCCTGAACTGCATAGTGAGACCCTGTCTCAAAAAGTCAAAAAGACAATAAATAAATAAATAAATAAATAAATAAATAAATAAATTAAAATAAAAAGACAAATAACTTCAATGAAAAGTAAGACAAGAAGGAACTTGCTTAGATATCTCTTTATTGATACTTCATTATATATTCATTTCCTTTTTATTTTTTCCACTCAAAGAATTTCTCATGTCTTTTACTTTTGAGATTTTTGTGCACTATTCATTCTGTTACTTTCTATCAGTGTGTTATTTGCATTCTATATTTTAATTTTTGCTATTAGCATTCAGTTCTATCCCTAGTTTTCACAGGTGCTTCCAATCCTTCTTCACAATCTGCTAAATGTAATGATAGGTTACTTTGTGTACGGTGTACAAGCCTTACACCCACACTTGCCCATTTACCACCCCTCTTATCTTCTTTCCTGTAAACTCTCCTAGGTACTAAATTAATGTACTGTATAGAACATCACAACACACCCTTCCTCTTAGGCCTGGGAAATTTTCGTTCACCTTGCTTGTAGTACTGGTATACAAGCAAAATATTATCTTTGTTTTATCTGAAAATCTTTTTTTTATTGCTGCATTTAGCAAAGTTTCCTGATATTTAAATCCTTACTCCCTTATCATTTGCTGTGCCTACTTTAAACAGTTTATCTTTGATATTTATAACTTTGATCATCACACTGTTCAGGTGTAGTCTTCTGTGTCTTTATCCTACTTGGAGTCCACTGGGTTTTTGAATCTAAGCCTGAGAGAGTTAGAGAACATTTCTATCAGTGGTTCTTTAAATATTTCTCCCTTGTCCAGTTCTCCCTAAGCTTATGTTCTCAGGTCACAGATCCATATATGTGACCATTTTTTATTTCTGCTCAAGTATCTGAAACACAGATAGTTTTATTATAATTTTAATCTCTTTTTTCTCTTCATTTTTTCAAAATTATTCGATGATATATTTTCTGAATTTTAGGGAAGAGTCTACAGGGTTTTCAGGGTCTCACTGCTAGATTAGACTTGTAGTGACTCTCCTGTTTACAGCCTCCAAATGCTCTACACCACCACCCCCAGACTCAAATCACTGTCTCAGTGTGCCCTGGAAATGGGGTTGGCACTGCAGGCCCAGAGATCAAACCCCAGGCCCTGTTCCTGTTTACAGTAATTTTAAACCACTGAGCTATTTGGTTGGCCCTTATTTATTTATTTATTTGGTACAGGGTCTCCTTACTCATCTCAGATTCATAGTGGTTCTCCTGTCTCAGCCTTCCCAGTGCTGGGATTACAGGTGTGTGTGACCACACCCAGTTTCTGTGGCCAGCTAGGTGTAAGGCTGGCATGGTATGCAATACTGGGGATCGAACTCAGGTCCTTGCACCCAACAGGCAACCCAGCTATCTATCCAGTGGTTCTTGTTTTAGATTATAGAAGAAATATACATTATATTTATTTTATCATTTACGACTTGTTAATACCACTCCCTGCATTATAAAAACTGCAATCTTCCCTCAGAATTCCTATATTATTCTGTGCTATGGTTCCTATTTCACATTTGAAGTTTGCTGTCTCTTTATTCACGTAAATGTGTTTTCTTTTACATCCTTCATATGATCCTGGTAACATCTTCAGAGCACTGATCTCGTGACTCTGATATCTGGCTTTTATCATGGTTTGTCTCCAGTTAGGAGACAGTACGTGTTCCTTTTCCTTCAGAGTTCCAGCACATTCTTGTTGTCCTGGGCATTGTGAATGTCCAGGGAGGAGGCCTGAGGAGAAGCAAATTCTGGGTGGCAATCTTTGTTCTTTTCTTTCAGTCTTTGTTGAGATTTTTGAAATCTTTTGAATCTGTGCATTCTCCACTGAAGTATCTGCCAGAGAAGTGGACAAATATCGCCCCTGGAGTCTGGGGCATTTCCGTTCTGGGTCTCTCCTTTCTGGGGTTTACTTTCCCTCACCTTGCAGTTGATATCATTGTCCCACATTCTATCTTCTGATTTTGAGGGTTAATAAGACCACTACTTAATCTTCTTCATTTTTTTCCACTTTCTATTAGAGTTTTGGAATGCTACCAACTGGATCTTGCATTCAGGTTAAAAGGCTTTACATTTTTTTTTTTTTTAATAAAGGAAACTTATTCAGTGTAAATTCTTTCTTTCAGTTGTCGAAATCAGCTCCACGATTTGCCTGCTCTTATTCATCCTTTAGTAGGTAGGAGTTTAAAAGCGTTTTATCCAGTTTGTACTCACACATGGGGAGATTGCCTCCTGCGGTCTTATTCAGGCATTGTGAGGAGCAAGAGCAGACATTGCACGTTATACCTGAAAGAATCTTTTCACACTGGAGATTTTCTTAATGGGTGGCCACGCCCACATAGCATCACTGTGCATTCACTTCCAAGGATTTCTAATGCTGCTTTAGAGTCATATTTTTAGTAGTGGGTATTTTTTTTTTGCATAACTTCTGATTTTGAAATGCTAAATTTTGTCTTATTTTATTTCATTTTATTTTGTAGAATGGGGGATTGAACTCAGGCCCTTGTGCTTGCCAGGCAAGCACTTATTCTACTGAGCTATCTCCCCAGCCCTGAAATGTTAAATTTTGGTGTGGTCATTTTTCTGTGTTTTCCTATTGTACAAGATAGAAGAGTTATGTCATGTTCTATTTGATAATTAAGTGAAACTCATCAGGAAATTATGATTATTATGTATTAGTATGGTTGTTCAGTATGTAAACATGTCTCTTTCATTCTTAAGTGTTTCTTCCTTTAAAACTTTATGCAATTTCTCTCACCATATATCTTACATATTACCCAAGATTTCTGGGATACAAATGGTGTATCCTGTTCCCTGTAAAAGGGATTTTCATTCATTTCCTTCTTTCCATGTTACTCTGGAATTTCAATGATAATTTGTTAGCAGCTAAGGGATGATTGTATATTTTTAACTTTGGGTCTTGAGTAAAACAATTCAGTCTTAAAAATGATTTTTAACTAAAATGTAAGGATAGGTGTAGTGATCACTTGGAGCCTTAATCTATTTGTTTTTAATGTGTGGTTTAAATCTGCAATTGTTTGTGTGCTTGGCCAGCTGAACTTTCTATTAGATTGTCCCCTGGTCCTGGAGTCTGGCTAGATGGTCAGGAAGTCTCAGTAGACTGGACATCAAGGACAGCGCGTTTCCATGGGACCCTCATTCAGGGCTCTCTACCAGAACACCTGCATATGGCACCTCACATAGCTTAGGTTGTTCACAGTGTAGGGCTAGGTTCCAAGAGGGAATTTTCTAGGAACAGATACATCCCACAAGATAGGGAGCGGATGGGATGGTGGAAGCAGCGTCATAAGAGATGCCTCAAAAGTAGGATGGTGTCATTTTGGTTCTGTTTTGTTGGTCAAAAAGTCCATGAGCCTTCATCTTTTCAAATTCCCTTCCTTTGAATTTTAAGTAAACACACACTTGTATCAAAGACACTACCTCTGTACAACTTTCACTATCTTCATTAATTTAACTAACTGCTTCTTTGTCCTAAGTCCTACTTATTCTTAGGTTAACAACACTAGTTTCAAAAGTAATACAATCCTGTTTTCTAAATATTTTCTCTTAGGCAAACCATCATCTATATTACTTTACTTTCTCAAGTTACCTAACTTCATAAATAATTTTTGGAAAAATTGAGGTGGTTTAGGTGCTATCAGTAAACCCCTTACTCTAACGTCAAGGAAGACAGTTCTTATTGACAAGGGGATCTCCAGCTTCACTGAGAAGCATTCAATTAGATGGAAAACAGATGCTTATTTTTGTCTTATAAACCTCAATGCAGGTTATGTGGTAATTACTTCGAAGAGCAGGGTAACAATTTATGTAATCAGCAGGACGCTATAATTACCAACGCATAATTTCTAAACAGCATTTAGCAAAATGAGGCCCATGCATACACTTTGTAATGGAAAAGATGTGTTTGACACCATGCTAAATTAAATTAAAAATTTGCATATTTTCTTTCAGGAAATGCACTCCATTCCCTCCATTTTGGTTGATTAATCTTTGCCTACTTTGAGCCCCATTAAAGGATCACAGAAATGCTGAATCACTATGATAACTGCATAGGGGAATAAGACTAAGAGTGAAACACTTCCTTCCCTGTTGTCTAGGATGGTAGAGCATCATTCTGAGAAGTGATTTGGAGAGCTAAAGCTAGCTAGCTCCTTTCTGCTGAGATCTTGACAGTAAAATGATCTGACTTGAGCCATAACAAGCAGTTGGCAGTAGGAGTAGGAAAGTTTTCATCTAGTTAGTCCCAGTGCAATGTCAAAACGATTCTATTATGGTAGACAAATCATAAAGAGTTAGCATCAGACAAGCCACAGACTCCATTATCTTCAAGGGTGACGCATGTTTCTGGTATTTTAAAATTTATGTGTATGTTCACATCACTACTTTTCTTATTTGTCAGATCATACAGAAATTTAGAGCATCTCCTGGAGTTCATCTGAGCTCTGTACACATTAAAAGAATTAAATGCTAGTTAATTGTATTTCTCTTTCTGTAAGAAATAAATAAAATCATATACATTAAGGAATACTTACCTAAAATTCTGGGAGTTGCATCAAGAGGCTTATCAGTCTCCTCCTCAAAGCTCTGGACCTGAGACATCAACATATATCTCATTAGAAATATTTTCATAATAAATGCACTTTTTGGGGCCAGGGAGATGGCTCAGTGGAATAAATGCTTCCCTGGCAAGCACAAGAGCCTGAGTTCAATCCCCGATTCTGCCAAAGCTAAATAAATAAATAATGAATTTTTGAACCAATATATAATGTTTACTGGATACTAAAAAGAATAAGAATGACTAACATGAGTTCTTGAACTCGAATAGTTTATAGACATGTGGAAGGAAATAACAAGGACCAGGCACCCATAATATGGAATAAAAGAAACGAAGGAGTCCTGGAGAAGGGCTATCGCTTCATGTGAAAGGGTAAATGGCTCTTCCTGGAAGATGTGCATTTGAACTGAGTTTAATAGTAATATTATGCTAGAATTTTTGTTGCTAAAGAATATTAACTGGGGCTTAGGGTATAGCTCAGCTGCACAAGCATTTGCTTGGCAAGTGTAAGGTTCTAAGTTTGATTCTTGGTGCAAAAAAAAAAAAACCAAAGAATTTTAAAAATACATGGAGAAGGCAAGTTAATTATGGTCTAATAAACTTAGGGAGAGCAATTCAGCCATTGCATAGTGCTCAGACAATCACAGAAAATTTAATCTTCACGTTAATAAAGTGCAATTTAGTTTTCATTTTTGTAGAAATTAAAAAGCAATACTCTTAATGAGAATAAAGCTATTGTTAAAACAAAACAATGGCTGTTACTTTTAAAGTAGTAAAGAAGCTTACTGCAGAAATGTATCACATAGAAAGTTTTTAAAACTAATAAAAAAGAATGTTTAGCATTAGCATTATAGAATGTTTCCTTATTCTACATATAGTTAAATAGCAAAATTTTTGACATAAAAATTTGGAAGGGGAACTCTTTTCTCGCATCATGAAATTTTTTTCAAAATATCTTCTTTAACAGGCAAACAATAGGCCATATTTCAAGGTACGTTAGTTTATTTAACAATTTTCTTACTGTTGGAAATTTCTGAAAAGTCTGCAATTGTAATAAAATGCTGACCATCCAGCAGAAAAGTATAAAAACAAGGTATAAAAAGTAAAGCCATATTAATATGCTGAGCTGCAAAAGGCTCAAGTCAACAACTTCTGAAACTGCTAGTCTTGTGGATAACTTACTACTAGTATAAACTACTGGACTATATTGGATTACTTTGTTGAATTCATGCACCTACAATATATTTATGGCAGTTGAATACCCATCTTTGACAAGAGTGAACATAAAAGGGAATATAAATGAAGGATCATTTTGTAGTGAATAAAACATATATATATATCTGTATATACAAAATAGTTAGGATAGATATACAGCTACTTTCTTTTAGTTCAATGAGAAGAAGGTCTTGAACTAATGGTATTTAGACAAGATATCATGTCTGCATGTTGTACTATGAATAACTACTACAAAGACAACAATATGCAATATATTAGTTATTGTAACTGTCCTACTAACCTGTTTTGAAACTGTCTCATTGCTACTTCTTTCTCAATAAAATTAATATAAAAAACAACCATTTTAAGTTTTTAGTCTTCTTTTAAAATTCTGTACCATAAGTATTGTTGTATGTTAGTCTGTTTCTGTCTTTGTTCTTACTATTTGTTTCTGTTTTTGTTTTTATTCTTTAAAGTAAAATTTTAAAAAATGCTGAGATGCATATCACTGCACATGCATCTATTCCTCCTATACACCATATTTATTTGGAATTGACTTTTTTATTTTGAATTTATATTGAACACTGAATCAAAAATGTAAACATTCTAAACTTTTGGCATATACAGCCCTAAATGACTTTTAACACCGGAATAAGCTGAGAGCACTCAGCAAGTTAATAAGAGAGATTGGTTAGTCCCGGTTCTCAACCCCTCTTCTCTTGCCTTCGAGGACATTACCCCATACTTGCACTCAGACATAATTCTTAGGTTTCGGTAGTTTAACCCAGGGTAACTCAGAAAGCCCTTTGTCTATACTTATTAGAATGAAGACAGGGGCCTGGGAAGATGGCTCAGTAGAATAAGTGCTTCACAAGGGCCTGAGTTCAATCCCCAGTTCTGCCAAAACCCCAAAAAGAATGAAGAGAAATCTAATTACTATAATTTGTGTATTAAAAATAAAAAGAAAAATCCCCCACATTTAAAAAAAATTATTCTTTGACATAAAATACTCAGTAAATATTTGTTGAGTTAGATTACATTAAAGCTATGAAAATATTAATATAGTTAAAGAACAGCATCAAAGGAAAAATAAGTTATTATGTAGAACTTCAGAGTTCAGCCGTGCTTTGGTATTTCTTTAATTTCTTAGATTTGCATGTGTGAAAGTGTATGTATGTGTAAGGCAATGACAGCTCTAAAACCAATGTAAAAGAGACCACTTAAATTTTTTGTTGCAAAGTATACCTATTTAAGCTATTACATTCTCAACATGGAACAAATATTTGTTTCACTCAATATCCATGAATGAGTAAAAGAAGCTTGGGTAGACTGCATCTTGAAAAGGAGTTGATGCCAGATTTAATATTTATTTTTCAATGGCAAATCTAAAAAAGTCCAATTATAAAAAATGAAAAATGTGTGAAATGAACAGATTTTCATGGCATTTAAATTATGATCCAATGTACATAAATAACTAGCTAACAGAATTCTAACTATGATTGGACAGATTTTGCCTCTAGATCAATTGATGATGCTTCCCCTGAGGTCCTACTAAAGGCTGCATTTGGCAATATTTGACTCACTTCTTAACACTGACTCCAACAAAATTGCACATAAATTTCCAGTGCAAAAATTAGTATATTTTTGCTTTTCATTTTTCCCTAGTGAAATTGAGTCAGCTCTTATCTTTTAGAATCCCCAGACATATTAAATTAATTCTTGTATATTATAAACTCAAGGGAAGATGCTTCTTTATTTCCATGATACATAATCTTCATCCTTTCCTTCTACTTATGTAAATGAATCCAGTCCTACAGAAGTCATATATGGCAGCTTTAATCATCTTATGGAATAATCTCAATTGAAATCTTCATCAGATGGAGAATATTTCAAAGTACATAAGTGACTCCAAGTTGAAATTTGCATCTAAATGTTCTACAGGGCTTTTAGATATTTTAGATGAAGGGGGTGGAACATGAAGATTTACTCTTGTTTTGTTAATTATTCCTTTGTAACTCAAGTACATAATAGAGTTGTCAGCAAGCTAACTGCAGATCTCAGTTTCCATTAAGAATAGACATTAATAGCAATGTGTCTGTATGTATTCTGGTGGGGGAAAGTGCTGTGCAGGAGAGGTGGAGGTGTCTAAATGAGAGTGAAAATTGGTGTGATTGACAGTAGGGATGAAAGAGCAGAGGCTGGGAGAGAAATGGGGTCAACTGTATGAATATAATTATGGGTGAATCAAATGAAATACTAAGACCTAAAATCAAAATCAACCCAAAATTCCTATGGCTTTGTCTAAGGCATTGTATTTGGCATTATGGGTTAAATATTTTTACGGGACATTCTCTGGTCTTGAGGCTGTTGAGAATTTAGTGAGGGAGAGGCCACTAATACATATCTCCTGCCAAGGATCTGAAGACACAGAGGAGAAATTACCCAGGCAAGCTTCATGGAGCTGAAGGAAGCTGAACTGACCTTTGAAGGAACAGAAACATGAAAAACCTGACTGGAAGCAATGCTGCTGAGGTGCATCTTGAAACAGAGTAAAAGCAAAGTCACAAAGAGCTCCTGGATTCTATTGTGAGCAAGAAAAGAAAAACAGGAGAAAGCTGAGTTCACACTAGTGCATCTCTGACTAAACAGCAATTAGAATGACCTTAAATATCTTGTGCTACACTGGATTTGGGAGAATAATGTAATACAGAGGCATTGGAAGACAAGAGGATGAGCAAGGCCTGGAAGGCAAGGAGACAGTGGCGTGCATTGTGCCCTTTAAGACACTGAGCATCTGGGTGTAGCACTGACCTCTTCCATTTCAAAAGAGTCTGGGGCGTTAGCTGTAAATCGAGGCAATTGCTTGAGCTTGTTGATGAAAACTGAGTTTTCCTTCTGAGTTCCATCTTTGTCTGGCTCCTTAGACCCACAGGAAGGAGGAGCCTGTGTGTCCAGGATGGATAAGCAAGGCCCCTGCTTGCTTAAAGGAGCTTGAAGAAGGTGACAAGGGGTCAGGTCATCAGTGGTTTGGACAGAATGACATTCTGTTAAAGGAAACCAGTGTCTTCGGTTGTGGCTGACCAAGGCTGCTGATGGCTCAGCTCCACATTCCAGGACTGCTGAGGGAGCGATGACAGCCCCTTCCTTCTTGGTTGATGCTGAGGCCTCTGGACTACAATGCCTCCTGATTCTCTGTCTCAAAGCTCTCTGAAAAATCTTACTCACTCTTCTTTGTTGCATTTTGACCCCATTCACTGAGGTTCTGCTCATACTTTGTCCTCCAGGTTTTTCTCTAGCTTTATTCTGCAAGGAGTTAACATCATGCAGCAAAGATGAGAGGGCTCTGGTGACGTGGTTCAGTGCTTCTAGCTGCTGGAAATGGCCTGAGGACCACAAGAAAGATACAAGCTTTAGACTAAATCTTTTCCATGAGTCTGCACTAATGGGTGTAGTAAAAACTAGAGTTGGCTATTGTGATTTTCAAGAGGGAGGATTTAAACTCTTAAAAACCAAGTTTTGCTGAGCGTGGTGGCTCATGCCTGTAAACCAAGTACTGGGAAGGCTGAGGCAGGATTGCTGTGTGTTTGAGGCCAACCTGTGCTACAAAGTAAGCTCAAGGCCACTCTGAACTTCACAATGAAACCCTGTCTCAAAAAGGAAGAAAAAATAGCAATATTTTTCTCAGTCTTTTTGTTTTTTCAGAGGATCCTCCTACATAACAGGAAATTTTTGTGTTACAGGAAGAGCAAACACATTCAAATTTAGTTGCATAGGTCCATATATGGATCTACTATATATAGATTCTAAAGGCCCATAAATTTTATGTGTTAATCTATTTAAAACTATAGACATGTAAAAATCTATATACTTATGCGTATTAAGCTAAATGTAACAGAATGAGCCCAGCTTGTCCAATATAAAATGGCTTAAGAGTCTTCTCATAACTTCCTTGGCAGATATACATATCTTACAATCACATCTACCCTATCCATCACCTGAGATTGTGGATAACTGTGACATGTGGCCTTGATCCAAATCCTTGGTCAACTATCTGTGGATATTTGGCCTCAGAGTATGTGAATTAATATGTTTATTATAAGTGGTAAGCTCTGAGCTAGGCAGTAAATTCTCAGTTTATTTTTTTTTTTCTTTTTTGGTACCAGAGATTGAACTTGAGACCTTGCATTTGCCAGGGAGGCACTTATGCCACTGAGATTTATCCCTGGCCCCCAATGCTCAGTTTTTCACCTGGGGAATCATGGCTGTTGTATGTGTGTATCAAATCTGATGTCAGCATCGAGATAAATTTGTAGAAGGACAAGAAAATGTACATATCATTTGTGAGCATAATGATGTCACACATGCAAGATTCGGGAAGGGAACACACAGTATTGTCCTCAGCCTTTCAAAAGTCTGGTGATTAATGTGGAAACCAGTGGCCCTTAAAAATGAACAACTTTAAATTACAAACTTTTCTTGATGATCTGTCCTTAATCTTCATGCAAATTATATAGTTACTGACATAGTTAGCCTAAGGGAGATACCTAATGCTTTAAGGTTTAGTACAGTTACCCTTGCCAGCTTAAAAAATGATGACTCATTTTTGATATCCCAAGATAACAAAGCCATGGAAACAGCAAGTTGTGGGTCTCTCTTCTGCTGCTCATTATCTCAGCAATGACACTAGCTCTTCTCTGAGCAATGTCCTTATGCCTATCTGTTCCCTTCACCTGGAAGGAGCAGATGCTGCCTAATCATGCTTCTGCTCCTAGAAGTGTGACAGATCCCTCACCAAGGACCACATTCTTCCTACAAGATCTATTATAGGAACTCTTGGGTTTTGGGTGTTTTGGAATTATTCTGATCACACTTTTCCCTCCCTAGTTAAGCTTTGGCTGAAATAAAAATTTTTTGTGACCCAGTGGAGATGATCAAATCATAATTTAGCTTTTGTGATTGTCTTCTACCCATCCCATAGGGATTTTTATACCTAAATTATGAAAAAGCCTATCAATGTAATTGGTTCAGTCAATTGAGAGAACACTACACTCTAAAAGCATTGGTAGAATATTTTAGTTTTGCCTTTGGGTACATTGAATGGACTAATTGATTTTCATCTACAAGTTTGAACTTTTGTATTAACTCTGAATGTGACATAATTATCCATTTTGATCTTTTGAGCAGCCTACTAATTTTGTTATTGCTTATTTTATATCTGACCTTCTCAGTTTGCTTCATTCAAAACAAATTGGGGAGTGTTAAGCACTTGAAATTATAGGCCAGGAAATCACAGGACCAGGGACCAGGTCCTAGTTCCTCTATAATCCATGTGTCAATTTCATTTGTAAAATGTTTACTTCTCAGATCAGCTTGAACACTACTCAAATATTGGTAACTGTGATTGTTCTCCTCGAATAAAGAACTGCTCAAAGCACTTACATTTCTGTGCTGTTTGGGAGAGGAGACAACAAAGAACACAACTTTCTGCAGTGGAAAAATCCTATAATTCACTACTTACAAGTTGACATACCCTTCTTCAGAAATTTCTTCCCTAGGAGTCCCATTTCACCCGCATGAAAATGGAGAAAGGGAAATTAAATGAGAAATCTACATGAAAAGTCCATTTTTTTTCTATGTAATTATCTGAGAAAAGCACTTCAACCCCTTTGACATTTCTTACAATAAATTTATTTATTTAAAATAATTTATTTCCGAAAGAAGGTCTTTGTCATGGAAGATGTTCTTTGCTGCTGCAAGAAGGATTCTACATTCAAATCATTTTAAAAATGCTATGTGACATCCTCTCTAGGAGACTGAAAGCATAGCTTTGCATACTGAATGAATCTGTTTAACTGCAAGACATATGCCACCATATTATTCAGATAAAATACATATACTCCAAGATCATCTTTATGTCCTAATATCCTACAAAATATCCTAAAAAGGGGATTCCACTGATCACTTTCTGGGTAATAGGGCAGCATTCACAGTAACTAAATATTAAGTATAATTGTGAATCTTCAGATATGATAGAATAATAACTATCACCTTTAGCCAATGGTATACACTGTAATGGTCTAAGCCTCATAAATGAAAAAAATTAAGGTTTCACTGAGTGGTTCCTGACAAGCCTTGCCCGACAGCAGTTTTTCTGCCTCTTTGGTCCATGGCTCCAAGACGTGTTAACTTCACTCAGCAGTGCCACCAAGTTCTTTCCTTCTTGGAAGATGACAGCCCTACATGTTCCCAGCTCCTGGGTCATGTAGTGGCCACTTGACTTGCCTGGCCAGTGGAACGAAGCAGACCTGATATGTGTCAGCTATGAAGGACTTAAGAGTTGAGTACAGTTCTTGCCACTCTTTTCTTGTCATGTTCACTAGGGACATTCCAGACTGCCGGTGAGGGAGGAAGCCCTACAGTGAGGACAATATGGTGCAGATCAGCCCTCTCCCAAAGACGCAAGCAAACCCGCAGCATGCAAGCGGAGTAATTGAGAAATCAGTGTTTTCTGTTTTAAGTTCCTGTGAGAGGCAGTGGCTGAGCACAGTCCGCTAGCCCGTGCTTCCCAACACCGCAGCCCGCTCTTCCACGGCTGAGAGGCTTATCCTATGGTGCTCACTCACCACGCAAGTCAGCGTTCTCCAGATCCATCCGCTGCTTCTGAGCTTCAAGGAAAACACGTATATTAATCCCTCGGACTGCTGAGCCACAACGAAGGAATCTGGCTGGGATTTGTGTGCAGATGTCTGGCTCCTCAGCACCAAACCCAAGATTCAAGAGAATCTCCACGGGATCTTTTTCCCAAAATTCCAGCCATTCTGGAATGCTGTGATAAAAATAGGAGTGTTTTCATCCAATAACAACTCACTTAATCATAAGCCATTTTTTTTCCTAGTCAGCCAATCTCCTGGAAAATGAATGAGAGAAGAACCTGAACAGACAGATGGCACATTCAGAGCAGATCATATATACTTACTTAAAGGATTGTCAGTCGCCCTACTCAGGGACTGCCTGCCTGTACTTTACATACAAAGCCATGAGTTCATCCATCTGGCTTTTCCTTCCCCCAGTGGGCACGTGTTAGATTAGATAGGGCAGGGAGACTGTAGAACAGAAGACAGAGACAGTGCAGTGACAACCACCAAGAAGTGGTAATTGATGGCAGGAGGGGGAGCAGTAAAAGCCTGCCAAAAGGAGAACCACAGAAGACTATTGTTTAAGTCTGAGTGACTTCTCAGCTGCATAAATCTATCAAAGGTATTATTAAATGCAGTATACAAAGGTGGATGTTTACAAATGACTTTGAGAACCTAGGTAGGTTTAAAATACATTCTGTTTGTTGCTTTGGAACTTGGCTATAAAATTTAAAAAATGCTGTTGTAAAATTGTCGCAGTTCACTTTGGCACTGAAAATGGTAAACATCAGTTAGGTGGAAATTCTGATGTATACAAGTCCCCCTTCCAATTTCTGAACTTCTCCTGGGATGAAACTTAACAAACTGTGTCTTCTCTGGGATTCAGAACTTTTGAAGAGGATTTACCAGATTTGTGTGTTTTTTTCTGTTGAAGTTACTATTTGTCATGGCTTTATGTGCAGCACTACCAAATTTATTTGATATGGTTTTGATAATTTTACTGTCTTGGCTATGGTCTGATGGGTAGGGCTGCTCAGTGACACCACCTCCATCAAGTTCACTTCCTAATGCATCTTGAAGATCTGATGCTTTGACTTCTAATTCAGTGAAAGGAGAAATGATGCCAGGAAGCCTTGAGAGAAGGCACCACAGCTAACTGCAGAGCAGGGAACACCAACCTTATAATTACACTGACACAGACACCTTAGTAGAAAAGAATGTCAATAGAGAAAGTGGTATCTCATGGCAAATTAAATAGTACAGGAAATATTTAACCTCTTATCAGCTTCATTGGACAAGTTTTTATTGAGTCCATTTATGCAAATATTTACTAAAGATCTGCTGTGATCCAGACTCTGTGTTAGGATCTGTGGCACAAAATGAAAGAAAATGGTAGTCCTTGCCTTCTACAGGGTGTACCCTTATGGCTAAAAATATAACTATTGATTGGTTTGTCATTAAAATGTTTTCATACAATGCTGAAAATATTGTGTGTGTTTAATTATGTAAGAAATATATAGGGCCAGGGAGTTGGCGCAGTAGAATAAGCGCTTCCCTGGGAAGCACAAGGGCCTGAGTTCAATCCCCAGTCATGGAAAAAAATATATATATATATATTTATATAATATATTATATATATTATATACTCACTTTATTTTTACTCTGTAAAAATTATACTCACTTTATTTTTACTCTGTAACATTTGAAATAAACATCTCTCCTTTCTTCTGACCCTTTATTGTTAAATCAATGTGTGGATTTCCAAACATACTTCTATGTGGCTACACATACACTTTGCAGATTTCCCTTTTTTAATTTATAAATAGTACCACTTTCTTCATCTTGAAGTTTTCCCTTTAAATTATAACTTGATGTACTAATAGGTAGATATATGTTCTGCATAAATTAGGTATATCTTGTAAATTTCTACCCACTTTTTTTTACTGCTGTCTGTAAATCCATACAGCGATTGAGCCACTGGTTCACTTGCCAACTATATGGTTGCAAATTCCACTGGCTCCTTTATCCTTTATTCATTTTCACACCCATTAAACCCACAAATATTTCTTAAGTGCTGATTTATAATTTCATGAAATGCACTGCTGTGCAGATTCACTTCTCTGAATGAAAACTGCCTGGACATCACCTACCTTTGTGGTACACTTGCGGTAGAATTGCAAGAACTGAAACTGATCCCTCTTGATAGGGTAGGAGCTTCTGCACATTGCCGCAGAGATCTAAAATGGGAAGGGGTGCCAAGGGTGAGAGGTGCTAGCTAGAGAATCCCCAGGAAATCACTGCCAATCTTTCCCTTCCAGACCAAACATTTGCATTTCCTTTTAGTTTCTAACAACGCTATAATGGCCACGCCTTTAAAGAAGGACTTGCAGCTGAGGGGCTGCTCCTCTTTGCAGTGTGTTCTGTTGCAGAAGGTGTGACAATTTAAGTGTTAGGTGCCCGCTAATTATAAAGGTGACAGAATGTCTCACTGTTGACAGATGGCAAATCATTGGGGGGACCTTTCACAAGCACAGCTTTGCTAGGCTTCAATTTGGGGGAAGAAGTTAAAATTATGTGATGAAAGAAATACAGCTAGCATCCACTGAAGCAGTTCCACACTAATTCTCTTAACAGAGAAAACTTCAGACTGCATGGCTAATAATCTCTGGGTGCTGCCCCCAGGCCTCCCCTGGCCATTTCCACACATAGTCACAACTCCTTTATTGCTGAACAAATGATCATCACTTGATCCAATAGGTCAGTACTGCAGGTCACTGGAAAACACTTCCAAAGAGACAGAGACTGAAACTCTATTATAACATAGTTCACTTCTTCATAGCTCATTGATATCACAGATCACACCTAGCACCCTCAAATATAACAGACAATTGACATGAATCAAAGAATACAGTGCAGATATCAATGTTCCCAATGACATCAAGCTATCTTACTTGGTCTGCTGAGTTCATCTTAGTCCCATCCACACTAAGTAAGGACAGATGGACTCCTCCTCCATTGCCCCCATTTAGTCATATCCTCTTGTTAAATTTGAGAAGAAAGCAGAGTTTTAAAAGTAATCAAGCTTTTTGATATCCATGCGTAGAGGCAGAAAACATTCTTTCATTTATTGCCTCATCTAAGTTTATACCCGCCCACCATGATTTAGTCCTCATCTTGGGTTTAAAGGGCCTAACTTATTTTATACTATTCAGCAGGACTATCCAGAAGCAGCCCTGGCCTTGGATTCAGAAGAGTCCATGTGTAGTCACAATCCTAATAAAACCTTGAGAGTGTGAGTTGTCACCAAACCTGGCTCACAAATTTTCTATGGGAAACTAAAAGATCTGTGTGAGAGATTCCTGCAGTCACTTACAGCTCCATAGTAGCAAACAAACAATACAAAACAAGGATGAAAAAAGAAACAGTCCATTAAGGAAAGGAGCAGTGAAAAACAGAATTTCAAGTATGAATTGGTAGGAGCAAAAGGGACACAGTGATGCATATTTGATTTTCAGCTAATTGTGATTATCCAGAAAATGCAAGAAAGACATAAATACAGAAGCTAAGTTCTTAACTTCAAGGAGTTCATAGTTTATCTTATGTTAGAGCATGCCTCAGAATCATCTGAAGAATTTGCAGATTGAACTCTGAGCTCTACCTTTGATCTCCTAGTTCAGTATATCTGCAGTAGTTGCTTGAGTATTTGCTTTTTCCTTGGGTCCTCCAGGCCGCTGGTGCTTCATGGGGAATCACACATTGAGATCCAGTCTCTGCTCATATTGAGAGACTCAAACTTTCTAACTTTGCAAATTATACATATTATTTTTCCATAAATAACGTGATGATCAGTAACAGTGGTAACACGAAAACTTGAATGCAGCTGTTTATTGAATGGTTCTTATGAATAGTTGCATTGTAGTAAAAGCCCTTTATTCATAGGTTCTAATGAAATATTTCCCCAACTCAGCATTTTCTGAATTAATTTTCCCACCCTTTATAACATCTAAGAAAGCTCTGTCTCTCCAATTTAATGAAATGTTATAGGCATTGTTGTTAAATCAGTGACCTTGCTTTAGATCTAAGGTATTATTAATGCATATTTCTACTTCATATATCAAGATATGGCTGTAAAACATTGGAGTGAAATCACTCTGGTGTTACTACCTACCTCATGTAGTCTTTCACAGACATTTGAACCATTCCTTGTTCATGCAAAGAAGCTGCAACAACAAAGAGGCAGAGGTGAACTTCAATTTTCTTTTATCTCATGGAAGGCTTGTCTTCTCCAAGCTAGCCAACATTGAACTGAATTTCCATTTCCAGTGTTGTAGATACATGAAATATAAGGTGTTCTGTGCTAAACAAGACAGTGTAATGGGTGGCTGAGTGGTGTAAGAACCACTTGAAGAGATGTTCTTGAACCACCGAGAGGGAAGTCAATGAAGGGAGGTGTTGGTAAAGTTTTCATGGAGGAAATGATATTTGTTCAGGAGTCTGAAGAATGGGAAGAATTTCATGAATGGGAAGGAGGAATTCTTATCAAAGGTGAGAAAAATCAATGTCAGTAGTAAGTGTGATACACAGTGCTGGGGCTGGTAATAGGAGCATGCTCAGGGTATCTACATAAGGCCCCCTGAGGAGCAGAGGTGGATGCTGAAAAAAGGAGCTATGGAAGATACAACACTTAGTGAGCAATTTCCCTTTATCTTTATCATCTAATCCTTCTAATGTCCTTATAATTGAGGACTTAGCCTCATTTCTCAGATAAGGAAACAGACCCACAAAAACTTAGAAATGAGCTCTTCATACAGTTAAATACAGCCAATAAAGAAATTCAGTACTATTTAATGTAATAAAAAGGCCACGTATTTAGTTGTAACTTTGTACAAGGGAATGTATTAAGCACATTACATGCATGATCTCTGAATTCTCACAAAAAAGATGACATGGGAAACATTAGTTCTCATTTACTTGAGAAGCAAATTGAAGCACAGTGAAATGAAAGTAATTTCTCATGGCCAATAAGATGCCACAGCTTATACTAGTTTGTTGCTGTTTTGTTGCTTTTCAAAACATAACACTGCCAACAGAATACCTTGTAGTTTGTGTGAAAGACAGAAAAAGGAGTTTCATGTTTGTGTCAAGTTAAGATTTTTGTGCTGAGGTTTTTTTCATTAAGGAAGTAAATGGAAGTGAAAAGGGGCCCAAGGTGAAACTTTCACTTTGCCTGGTGAAGGTGCTGGAGACAGAATATCTGAGAACATGCATAAAGTAGAGGCCTTCTAGCCCAATTTAGGGGCCTCACAGTATGTAGATATCGTGTCATGGTGTAATGTGGCTAATGGCCACAAATTTCCCAGAAGGCTTAGCACCCTTCTCACTTTCTGTCACTTGTGGTTCTCCTGGGTATAGATGTCCAGCATGGATAAAACCTGGAAGATTTTATCATGTTGTGCTTATCCAAGATCGTAGAGGTTTTCACCATAAAGAAGGTTAGGGGGAAAAAGTAGATACGCAAACTTAAGTAGCTGAATTGTGAAAAAAAATATTGAAACCAATAAAACCACAGTAACTGGGCATTCAGGATGCTTGTCTGGATAGAGAATATGGTGTTAGAACTCAAGTTATCTAGGGGGCCATGGAAATAGTTCTGCAGGCTAAGCACCTGCCTAGGTAAGCATAACGACCTGGGTTCGATACCCCATTCCACCTGCTGTGCAGACCCTGCACTGGGCATGCCAACGTAGCCATCAAGACCTGGCATGGCAGTGTATGTCCATAATCCCAACACTGGGGAGCCTTAAACAGGAGAATCACTATGAATCCAAACTGCGCCCATAGTGAGACCCTATACCAAATACATAAAATTAAAAAACAAAACAAAAACACCTCAAGTTATCTAGAATTTTTTCTCTGTGAAATCTGCGGGCAGTGATAGGAATATTCATAATTTTGAACAAATTTCTAAAAAGCTGAATTATTTTGCTAAGAAAAAGGAACACTGTTCTAGAAAGATAAAGCCTGGAGATATACTATTGAGATGTCAATGAATACTTATCTAAGACCAGGACATACAACTATAATTTAAAGAAGGGAGGAGAAAACTGGCATACTAATACATGTCCACCCCACAAATCAGACCCTGTCACAGCAAGAGTCAGGTAGGGTGAGAAACATTCATTGATGTCAAAGGCTGAAACATGCTGTGATGATACAGATGAAGTCTGTGCTTGACTCTCAGATCTGTTCCCACAATGGACTTCGGTAGCCATTTATATCATTTTCTCAGTGAGTCCAAATAGTTTCTCAGCATCTTCAGGAAATCTGCCAACATCTGATTGAGGTTATCTCACAATATGATATTTATTTGTCTTTCTTTGCTTTTTGTTTTTCTTTTGCTTTTATTCTTTGCTTAGAATAAATTCATATGTATTTGAAAAAAATTCAGTGATATCAAAATAATATATGTATATATATTATTTCAGTGAATCTCAGAGGTTAAGAACTTACAGACAACACACAATTCCAGGGAATGTGTGCTTCCAATTTACTATTCTTTTACTGTGTAAGGAACCTCCTTAGTCAGAGTTTGAAAATTTATCATTGCAAAACACAAATCTCTTACTCAGGTAGGAGCTGTAGCACATGTGTTTATGAGGCTCCACTTGGTATCAGCCTCAGAGTTTCCCAAACTCATAAATCCATTGCAATTCTTCACATGAACAAAAGCCTATCAGCCAGCTTATTACTGCCGTAGGAGCCAATCCAGTTCAACTTGTGGGCAGTCATGTAAAGACTTGATGCTAAATAAATAAGTTGCCCAAATGGAAGGTAAAATAAATAGTTGCCATGTCAAGCCTTGTTCCTCATTATTTTCTGCCACTATTCTATCAGAGCTATCTCTATGCCTTGATTTGTGTGCACCCCACATGTGAGCCTCCAGCTTTGCCTCATCTGGAGAATTCTGGAAAGTTTCTGAGCACTTCAAGCTAAAATATTACACTTTATTAGATATTTGCTTGTATTCTCTGCCAATACCAGTGCTCCTGTCATGGTCTCAGCCTCTTACTGTGTTCTTCTGTTGCAATATGTTTACTAGGAAGTATAAAACAATATGCATGTAGAGTTCAGGGATCTGATGCTATGAACACAGTGAATTGCAGAGACTGATGGAGGAAGTGATCCATTTTCAGATATTGATAAAAGATGCAGCTTAAAAAAAATAAAGATGTAGCTTAGTCTGATTGCCTTATCAAAATCTCTAGCCTTACAGAAAATCTAGCCCTTCAGAAAAATGTGGTCATCTAGAATCTGGAGCCCTTCATCCAGGGATCCTGCCTGGATCTCGGTGACCTCCCAGATAGAGTAACATTCTCCATGGACAGCACACTCTCCACCCTGCCATCATGGACCAACACGATCTGCTTGACTGGAAATGAGACAGCCTCCTGGATGCTAGAGGAGAGGGAGTTCCTAAGGGTGACACGTGTTCAACTGCAATGGGGCCCAGCTTGGTCTTCACAGGAGGTTTTCATTCACATCCGTGCCTGAGACCTGGGGTATAGATCCAGTGTCTACATTCTTGCCCAGACTCATTGTACTCTTCCTTCTTCTTGCTGAAAATGACATAAGTGTCTATCTTTAGACATTGGCCTTTCTGCTGCCAAGCTTATATTTTGAAGGAAACCATGCCAAGTAAAGTTAATATAATTTTTTAAGCTCACAGAATAGGTCTTATTTATAAAATTGTGATACAATTGCTGAAAATTAATTACCATCACTTCCTGATTTCCATTTTACATTTCCTGGCTCTCTGCGTCCTTGGGTATCAAGTGCTGTTTTCATATCAATGCCTTTTGTGTTGGCTTCCTAACTTTTTTCAGAAACAGCAATTGACCTTTGCAGCATTTGGACACAGGCAATTCACAGTCTTGCATGGGGCAGTGTGAAACAATTAGCCCTTGTCTGTTGGAGGGATTTTATTTTTCTTTCATTTTGCTAATTTATAAGATAAACTTCCTAGAGCTTGAAAATGAGGCTTATTGGGGTGAGATCCTATTTCCTTTGACCGATTTTCAATAATGAATTTGAATGGTGAGTCCCAAGCTGGTAGCCTGCCCTGTGCCATTTCTCACAGGGACTGGGATTCTTAAGACTGCTTAAAGTGTGGAAGAGCCAACAGCATTGCCCAGGTGTCCTTTGAGCCTCAATCTGCTCTCTGATCTTCTGCAGTTTCTGCGTGGCATGATTCACTCACTTGCAGGTACCTACCTGGCCCTGGAAGCCTTTGGATCTGTGCTCTGATGAGGGCAAGACTGATGACTAAGGAATGCCACTGCAGGTCAGACAGAGTGGTACTGTTCCCCAGATGTCCTCAAGCTCTGTAGGTGGCAGGCTTGGGACTGCCTCAGGCTGTAGGTGGGGCCATTATGGATGGACCTGTGCACTCTGCAGAAATCCCTACCAGGTGGGCCCTCCTTGTGTTCATACGTACTTCTCTACTTGCTATTAATTTTTTTCCACCTTTTTTCTTTCAGGATATCCTGATTTGGCTTTAAATACCAGATTATACTTTCTAAAAACATTAAGAGAGAGAGAAGGGGGGAAAAACTAAGTCCTGCTACCTTGCATTTCCTGAGCATTGTTTTTGAAAAAAAAAAAATTAAAGCAAGGAAAGAAGGCCTTGCTCCATTGAATACATCCGTTCCATGGGATGAAATTCCATTTCTGATTCCCTTCTAGATACTTGAGTCTCAGCCACCCTCCCTACTGTTAAGTGGACTTCTGCCACCTGAAGCAGCAGATACCACACTTAACCCTGCAAAATGTATTGCTGGAGAAGATGTAGTCAGATATGCAGAAGGCACTAATTAGCACCTTTATTGGCTTAGAAAGCATTTTTTATTTTGGTTTTCCTAAGCATTTCTGACTGATTCATGGAAGACATTTGGTTCTTTGGAATATCATCCAATAGACTAATCAAATTACATTTTCACAGGGCTGTAAAATAATAGCAGTTTTCTGCACATTTAACTCGTTCATGCTCAGGACACTCAACAGAGTCAGGGAGCATGTGTGTTTGCCACAGACAGCAAATTCTTCACTTATATTCTTAAAAAAAAGACATTCACATTCAGCTTAACCCACATGCTTAAGAATCTTGGAGCTAATTGCAATGCTTGGCTTTGCTTTCCCTCCTCCCATATCTATTGATTTTCCAAGTGGTGTGAACTCTTCCTCCTGTGGACTCCACTGCTGAACCCCAGGGCAAGCTCCTGTTTCATCAATCATTGGTCCACAGCAACTTCCCAGCAAGTGAAGTTCACCTCTGCACTGTCAGAATAAGCAGTAGGATCTGCCATTTGTCTCAAGACTTCAGAACTTGCCAAAGTAGAGATAGCAGAGCTGTAATGTGCACCCTTCTATTCCTCAGCCTGCATTTGCAGCAGTTACCACTAATTGTTATCATAAATTATTCAAGACCCCCTTTCAGATAAGCAGAGATGAATCATCAAACTCACATTCATCCCAGTCTCCAGTTCCAACTCCTCCTCCCTTTGAACTGCAACCTGAAATGGCACTTCTGTGCCATCCCTGCTCTCTACAGCAAGTATGATTCGCTCTTCCTGGACCTGCATATATTTGTTATCTGGGCATACCCTAAAAGAAGAATTTCTTACCTTGCTCCCTGGCATGGAACTCTCTTCACTCTCATCACTTTCCAGTGCTTTTCCATATACATTTAATTTCATTCTCATGTCTATGCCTGTGTTCAAATTCCTATGATTTCCACCGGGTTACTTTCTTGATTTGCTGCTTTGCTTTGTAAAATTGTCTCCTCTTTTATTGACCAGCTAAAGTCTCACATCTTCTGTGAAAATTTCAAATCTGAAAACATCAACTTCACTAGTGTGGATGCAATTGGATGGCTTTGGGATAGTTCCTGCCCTGTGAGGACCACAGCTTTGCCAAGAAGAAGCACTGTATTCCTGGTAACAGGAAGCAGCACAGACCAAATGCCATATGGAGAGAACTAAGAAAGGATTTGTGTGTGTGTGGTCAGAAAAGAAATTCTCTCAGTGCAGAAGTCAGAAAGGCCTGTATGCAGACTATGGAACTTAGGGTCAGACCTCAAAAGTAGGCCAAGAGGTTATCAGAATAAGAAAGACTTTAAGGCCAGAGAAGTTGGATGAAGAAAGATGAAGCAAAAAAAGAATGTAATGAGAAGAACTAGTTAACATCTTAACTCATTATATTTGCAGAACCCTTTTTTTCTAAGTAGGGCATCGTTCTTGTGTTTTGGGTGGAAATGAAATGGTAAAGGGCAACAGTACCCTCCTTACTCAAACTGAACTTCACGCCAAGGCTGGCTTCCTTACTGATCTCTTCTGTGGCTTGGCCCAGAAGGATGCAATGCTCTGGCTTGGAGTAGGGTGGGTTCTAAATCCTGCAGCTGATGTCTATACAAGAAGAGGATTCATCATACAGGAAGAAGCGACCCTGAGAAGACAGAGTCATAGGACAAAAGATAAGCCTCAGAATGTCGGACAGCCATCAGAAGCCAGGCTGGGAGGGACTCTCCAGAAGTACAATGAATGGCTGACACCTTGAGTTTGAACTTCTAGGCTGCATAATCTATGAGGGAATAAATTCTTGGTTTTAATCCTTCGAGTATACAGTGCTTTGCTGTTTGACTCCCGTGGCAAACACTCGTTTACTCCATAACCCCTTAGGATCTCACAAGTTTTCACAGGACTGCTTCTCCAAGAGTGACTACATTTTTTTCCCTCTTCTGCAGTTATTTTTTTCTTTCCCCTAAGTTTTCTCCTTAATTCTTCCCCCAAGACCTTCAGATCAATAGTTTTCCGTACTGTTCAGACACCCATGCTTCTCTTCCCAGTGGGACTCTGGGCTTCCGTACGCTCAGCTCGCACCCCGGCCCTCACAGCTGATGCCAGGATACAGAGAGGCCCAGGGAAGCCTAGATCTCTGGCTTCTCCATCTGCCTTTAATCAGCTGTTACTTCACCTCACAGCATTCCATCACCCCGCGCCTCAGACCCTTCACCTGTAAACCAGGAATGAGAGTGAGTCACATTGCCCACACAGGTCGCTGAGTTTAAAATTTGATCAATGAACAAGGGCCTCGTAAAGGTAAAAGCTCAATTAAATTCGTGAGAAGCTCTTCTGTTATTATTAAAAGCCTTACTGAAGATGAAAGAGCTACCAAATGGCAGCTATGGTGCTCTAAGCTCTGAACCATGTCTGTGGAGGACTCCGCTGTCTCCAGGTCTTTATCTCCTGTCTCGGGCTTTGCAGTTCATGACTTGGTTCAAACGAAAAGTCATTGTCTATAATGTGTGGGATGTGAGGAGACTAATACGGTCACTGAGCACCTCAAAGCTAGGGTTATCCTGTCACCAGGACCCATGCAAGGTCAGTGTCAGGCGGCTATGAAATACTGGCTGCATTTCTTAAATTTCTGTATTTTTTTTGTTGTTTGTTTCTTTTTTTTTTTCTTTTCTTTTTTATTTGATGTAGGTTCTCACTGTGCAGCTCAGACTCATAGCAGTCTTCCTGATTTCTGCCTCTCTAGTGCTGGGATTACAAACATGCGCCACCACACCCGGACTCCATTGCCGGTTCAAGGCGCCTGAGGGTGGGGCCAGCACCACATGCAGTGCCCCCGCCCAGCCCCTGGCCTGTGCACTTACCTAAGCAAGCACTTAGTTTGCTGAGCTGTATCACCGGCCCTTAAGTTTCTGTTTCTTCCTCGAGTCTGGACTATAACAGCAGAAAGCTTGTTAAACTTGATTTATTAGAAAAAAATCATTAGAAATTTTGGGACTATGGAAATTTATATTAAAAAAATAAAGCAGCTCTATGAAAGAGAAATTCAAATCATACAGTGTTCTTTTTTAGGGTAAAAAATCCAGAAATTAAATAAACTGTTGTAACCAGTAATAGATCTTCAACTTAAAACAATAGTGGGGAAAGTAAAAGAATTAAAACTAGTAAAGTAAGTTGTTATTTATTTTAGTAAGTTTTTCCTCCTAATTATTAAGCTCTTAATTCACTTACATTTTTCCAGATACATTTTCATGGTATTTAGGCAATATTAGTGCTTTCCTCACATTTTTAGTATCTATGAAATCAAGATGTATTTTATAATCTGGATTGTCTTTGTAATCACAAAGGTTCATTTTCTCTATTTGAGCGATTCTTTTAAAATAAGGACATTTTATAATTGAGAAACCATAGATTCTAAGAAAAACAGATGGAAAAAAATATGGAACCCATAAGACCTGAAATTAAATTCAATTTTCTTTTATAATGTTCTTATCAAAACTCAGTGAAACAGATCCTGCCCGCCCCCGCCCAGCCCCTGAGACCGGCCAGAGACAGCGCGGCCGACTCCGCCATCCTGCTCCATCCCGCCCGCCCCTGCCCAGCCCCTGAGACCGGCCAGAGACAGTGGCTGACTCCAGCGGCCTCCTGGATCCCGTGCCAAGCTCTCCCAGTGAGAGCGAATTTACAGGACTCACCAAGCTTCCTAGATCAGTGA